>CAUYQV010098072.1:0-39581 GCA_963574575.1 Galagoides demidoff | reverse complement strand
CCGGGCATTGTGGCAGTCGCCTGTGGTCCCAGCTACTTGAGAGGCGGAGGCAGGAGACTCGCTTGAGCCCAGGAGTTGGAGGTTGCTCTGAGCTGTGATGCCATGGCACTCTACCCAGGGGGATAGCTTGAGGCTCCGTCTAAAAAAAAAAAAAAAAAAAAACAACTGTGTTCTGTGGAAGACTGTGTGTTTGATTCTGTAGGTGTTCTAAAGCTGGAGTGGAAAGGATTTATCGTGAGATTATCTTCGTTTTTTACATTTTAAGTTTCTATGAGAATACACAATTTCCTGTTTCTTCGTCTGGCCCAGAATTACATTGTCATCGCCAATCTGTAGGGGTAAAATAAGATGTCATAGCATAGCTGGAAAATGTTCTCATTTGTTTTCTCTAACCTTGAAAAAGAGCAATAATAAAGAGAAATAAATGTGACTATATTCCTCCAAATCCCCCCAATTCCTAATATTTTAACCCTAATAGTTACTAGCTTTTTATTATTCTATTGCCCTCTCCTTAGTGAGAATTTCTACAAACTCTGAAAACTATTCCTGTACCAGTTGCCATTGAAAACTTTATGTCTTTGTAATCATTTTTAAATATTATTTTCATATAAATGACCCATGATTTTAAAAACTCGGAGAAACTCCTGCTTTAAGTAATCTCCTTCACATAAGACCTGCCAAAAGTTTGAAAAGACCCTGCGGCTTACTCATCACTCATTGCTAGCATGAGTTCTAGAAACTGGGAAACCACTTGGAGCTGTGAATTGCTAGTGATTTATATCGGGAAATCACGCTCCGGTATTTAGCAAAAAGCTTGTTAGCCAGACTGTCCACACGATAGCTACCTAACTAAGGAGGACCTGAAATGGGCTGTTTGGAAACAAGATGTTCGTGAACAGACTCCAGGGGATTATTTCGTTTATCTTCTCGAGTCTATCTCTCTGGCTCCTTCCACACTGAAGAAGGAAAGCACAAGCTTCTAAACCTGCAAACCCCCACAGCAGTTGCCCTCTCAAAAGGATAGAGCACAATAAACTACAAACTCTATGCAGGTAGCACAAAATTAAAGGCAAGCTCATTCTGTAAAAGGGCAACCGTAACATTCCGCCTTCAACATTCAAGCTTGCTTACAGCTGTGATTTTTAACTTCATTGTTAAACATGGCCAGTTAGGTATAGCACATAACAGAAGAGGAGAAAAAAATACAAACTTGAACAGATCAAAGCAAAGAATTTCTTGATAAAGTCAACAGCCCCAAACAATCACAACCCTACCAAATAATCTATTTGCTTTATTGGCTCCCTGGTTGTATTTCTGGTGTCTTTCTTAATTATTTTATGGGTTCCCATGTCCTGTGTCACCTAATGTTAAATGATGTCCTTATCAATTGTGGAAGGAGCAGACAAAATAATCCAGCAGGTAACTGTCAGCCCATTTGTTTCTATGAGAGTACAATTTATGAAACGAAAGTTCTTGTGCATGGGAAGGCTGAATCCAAACAAAATCTAGCTGGCAAGGCAGCTACGAACACCACATGTTGATGTCTGTAGTGTTGATTTAAAAGTTATACACAGTGAATAACAGAACTATGAGGAGAAGCTGGGAAGAAGAATATGCTTTTACAAAAAAAAAAAAATCTGTGAGATAGTTGAATTTCTTTTATTTTGATCCACAGGCATATTACTGTTATTTAGAAACATAAGGGGGATATCATATGGTCCGACATGTAGTAAAAGAAGGTAAAGGATAAAAGAAATCAACATAACACAACTTGCCTCTTACAAAGGAAAAAACTTCAATTAGCACCACTTTAAGGCTCTCAGGCTCCTTTTTATGTTTCTAGAGCTTCCACGCAGCCCAGGAACGTCTTTCATCTCATTTGCTGCACTTTGAAGCCATCGGAAAGCTTTCTCCATGACACGGGTGAGGATGCATCTACTCTGTTTGCTAATAGAGAATGTCTATTAGCTTCTGTCTTTGCTGGAGAATGGGACCTGGAATAGCCCAAAGAAATGCAAATACACACCTACTACCGCTAACACGGGGAGATGGGCCTGGACAGTCCCCCCAAACTTTCGGAACTTGTTAGCAGCCCATCGTGTCTGACAAACTTCGTTGTTCCGCAAACTTCAAATTACTATTCTGTGACAAAGTGAGCTCCATGGTGACAGCTGTTCGGCCCTCTGCTTGAGCCTTGTCCCTGCTGTCCCTCTGCAGGGAATCCAACATAAAGGTCAGTGAGTGCCTGAGAGGATGGAGCTTCCTTTTGAAGCCTAGAACATTTCAGCCCTCCCAGGGCGCAGACATTCTGTGTGTGCCCCCACATCACTGATAGGCCCTGGATGGGACGTACAGGGCCCTTTTATCATCATCATTTGGCTAATGATTTGTGTAGGATTTGTTGTGGCACAGATGATTTGGGACATCTGTGTCTAGAATGGTGCCAGAGTCCCATTGTTACTTTAGATTTCTAGAGCCTGTTGCTTTAGAGTCTTTATAAGCCTGATTATTCAGAGTTTTACTCAACACACACACACACAAATGTTTAAAAGCAAAAGATCAATGGTAAGGTTCATTGAAGAAAGGTGCCTTAAGGCAAAAGAACAGTTATTTTTAAAAAGGTAAGACATTTTTTGGAGGTGAAAAGATAGCTAGGCAATGCTTGAGAAAATAATAATCACAATGGTAGTCCTAACCCTTACCAACTTCTGCTGAGCTTATCTCTATGCTTTCCACAGATTATCTCATTCAATATTCTTAATCTCCTTTTAAGGTAGTCATGTCTAACATTTAAATTTTAAAGATGAGACAGTACACTTAGAGGAATCCAGTCCCTTGTGCGAGGCCCCACAGCTAGGAACGGAGATGTTTTGCTGAACCAAACGAAGTAAAATTTTAGTGTGATGTTTGAAGTGACATTGGTAGGTCTTGAACCCAAATTCATAAGTGACAGAGCAGTGAGCTAGAATCTGCCAATAGCCCTTTAAAACCAACATTCTGAAAAGAGGAAGGCTGAAAGAAAGCTAGGGCCAGGTCTCTGAAAAGAGATACAGAAATAACCGAAATTTAACTCAGACACTGTGTCTTCCCACAGACACAGGATCCAAAACAGAGAAAGAGACTGGAGACAATTCTGTGACATTGCCACCTGGTGTAATAGTCAAGGAACACAGTGACAAGGCGTTACACCTGGGAGCCAGCCTAGCACTGCATCAGATTAACCTTTCCACATTGCTCCCTAGATCTAGATTCCAGTTTATAGAACTGATATTATCATTATTTGCATACAGAAAAAGGGCCCCGACTCACTACCATCCTTAGGATGCATGCTTGGCAGTGGTAGTGAAAGCTTTGTCCTGAACCTTTTGCTCTTTTACAGGAAGAATACAGTCTTGCAGAAACAATTATAGCAGTTCATTATTTTCAGTTTCCAAAGAGAAATGGTGACTTTCGTGCACTTGTATGTAATTAGGTGAATTCATCAACTGGCCTTGAATTATATAATTTGCAGTCCTATTAAGGAAAATCAACAAGTTTTCTGTATGCTATCAGGCTAGTCATTTGTTCTACGGCCATGTATGCACCCTGGGAAAAAGAAAACACTTAGCAATTGTACCATCTGCCCCTAGAATAACCTTTCTTAAACTAGTTAATATCGCAGACATGTGACGACCATGTCAACGCGATCAACCTTCTCCCCTTTATATCTCAAAGTGACTCACCAAAGATGCCAGAATGAGATTAGAAAAATGTTTATTGCTCTGTTGAATGCAGATCAAGAGCTCTCTTTGCTGGCAGGGTGACCCCAATTTTTTTTACCTTATGACAGTTTTTAGAAGTTAGGCAGAGAGAGTGACTACTCACGTTCTCCTTGTCAGGAATCCCTAAAGGAGGAAAAAAAGACAAAGAGAGGCCATGAATTATACGATCAACCTGTAAAGGGAAACCAAAATCCTTTGCTGAACCAAAACAAGTAAAATTTTAGTGTTTCAATTTGTTTCCATAAAAACTTACATAATGCTGCTTAGAAATATAAAACAAAACTGACGTATTTAGGCTAAAATAAATCAATGAATCAGGAGCAGGGCTATGTGCCCAGACAACAAAACCCAGGCTTATTCTGCTTCTCCACCATGTGCTTTACCTTCCCAGAGGTGAAAACCCATCAGGAACCGATTTCACTGACTTAGACACCAGGACGCTTAGTTGTGAACAGGCACATCAACCCTTAAGTTTAACATACTGTACTTTTACAAAGCAAACCACTTCACACTGCTCCAGTGATCTAAATGTGGGGGCAAGAAACACAGAAAACCAGCAGAAAACAACTTCCACTGTGAGAACTCCTCTGGCCTCCAAGTTAGGTCAGGGCACGGTAGGGGCTGTTTCGGGGGAATCTCATTAGCTAAAAAGATAATTATCCATTTGCTCATGTGTTCACTCGTTTGCAAACTTTTTCTAAGTATCTACTATAGTCAGCCCCGTTTTGTTTCACTTCCTTTGCCCTGCTCCTCTGACAGCGCGGGAAGGGCGATCATACTGGAAGGCTCACAGCCAAGCAGAGAGTTGTGCCCCCAGCAAAGCAGACACAGTGGCTTTACATTGAAGAGACAGAAGAACAGGTGGTTTCTATGTGCAGCTTGCACCTTGCTTTAAATCAGCAGGGTAGCGTGAGGTGTTCTGCAGTGTGAAAATACAGTGCATCCAAATTCTGAGCAAACAGGACTTTCTGATTACCCGGGGGCCATGCAGGATTTACAACATTAGTATGAACAGAACCGAGTGCCCATCCTAATTGGCAGCAGCACGGGACGCAGGAGGGGTAAGGATGGAGGAGTCTACTTGGAGACATTCCCTCTTTAAAGCTTCAATCCCCAACTGAGACAGCACCAGGATATAAAAGCTCAGTCGGGAAGCAGGGCACAGAGGAGCTGTCCCCTGAAAGAGTATTAATAGAAGGATGGCCTAGTGTCAGTGCGCTGAAACCCATCTTGAATCTATCCGTCCATCCATCCACCCATCGGTCCTTCCAACAACCATTTGAAAGAACTAGAGTTGACGGCATGAGGTGTGTGGGACGTAACAGAAGCTGGGAGGTTCAATAAGATAAATACACAATTGCACAAGTCACCATACGTATGAGTGGCTAGAAATTACAGTATCTGTAGAGAAATAACAACAGAAGAGCGATTAGAGGCAGGAATTTGATAGTTGGGCTAAGGCGTTAAAAGTCTTGGAATTTTACCTTCCATGGCAGGCAGTGGACAATTATAAAAAGTTCTGAATAACAGGAGAAGGGGAAGGAAACTATTCAAAACTAAAAGATACACTCTAGTAGGCCAAGGCCAGGGGATTGTCTGAGCTCAGGAGTTTGAAACCAGCCTGAGCCACAGTGAGACCCTGTCTCTAAAAAAATAGCTAGGCACTGTGGTGGACGCCTGTAGTCCCACCTACTTGGGAGGCTGAGGCAGGAGAATCACTTGAGCCCAAGAGATTGAGGTTGCTGTGAGCCAGGAAACCATGCATTCTACCAAGGGCAACAAAATGAGATTTTTGTCTCCAAAAAAGGAAAAAAAAAACCACTAAGATATATTTAAGATACAAACATCAGGTGCAATGGCCTTTGGACACCAGTTTGGACAATCAGTGACAACGACATCCAGAATAAGTGGTGGATGTTACTAAGGAGACCATCGCAGTCATTAGGTGTGACAATGGTGCTGAGGTTATACATGGGAAAGTTTTTATTTTCAAAGGCACCTGCTGGCTGGGCATGGTGGCTCACACCTATAATCCTAGCACTCTGGGAGGTGGAGGTGGGAGGATTACTTGAGGCTAGGCGTTTGAGGTTGCAGTGAGCTATGTGGGTTGCCATGGCACTCTAGCCTGGGTCTATCTCACTAAAAAAAAAAAAAACCAAAAAGAAACCCTGCATAAGTATTTGAGGTCAAATGTATGTATGTGACTAGAAGGAGGAGATAATGACAAAATGCTGCTATTAAACTACATATTAATTTATTAATAAAAAATACATCATATTTAAGCATTAAAATATTAATTAAATTGAAGTGAGAAAAATAGAGGTGTTAATGATGTACCAATCTTTCCATTTCCCATATGTTTGAAGTTTTTTGTTATAAAAAGCAATTCGGGGTAGGCAGACACAGGGTGAGACAGTGAAGGTTCAGAGCCAGCTGAGTCATCTCTGCCCTCCCCAGGGGGACAGGCTGGGAGTGCTGCAAAGTAGTTGGTGTGGGACACGGGGCTGGCTTCAGGGGTGGGGCTGAGGGGGAGGTGTCCGTGATGCTTGCAGTTTAGAGCTTGTGTAGAAGAAAGACACAGTGTTGGAACAGACTTTCAGGAGGAAGGCATGGTTTGGAGGGAGTCGGTATACTTTTCCTTACCGACATTTTGAGGTTGCGGGGGCAGCAGGCCACATAGGCAGAGACCCAGCAATGAGGCTGCCCCTGGGAGGAATCCAACAGAGGTTATTGGCTTGCAAAGTATATGGATCAATTGTAGGAAAGGAAGTAAAACATGGAGAAGAGAAAAACAGCCATGGCCACACTCTTAGGAAATAACTAAACTTTTCAGGGAGGGAAAGAAGTTGAAAGAGTCAGAAATGCAATGGCTGGAGAGACCTGAGAAGACCAGTGGTCAGGGGAGCCCTGGGTGCTGTGGGAGGAGGGAGTCTGACTGTGGATGGTTCATTCAAGTCAGAAAGGATGGAGAATAGAACCAACTGGGCCTTCTTCAGTGACCGAGGGGAAGAAAATGGTAGCTAACACCATCTGGGAGCTTATTATATGACCAACACGCTTTTAAACACTTGATACACTTTGATTCATCTAGTCCTCACAGGAGTCCTGCAAGGAAACTGAGGCACAGAGAGATTAAATGCTTGCCTGAGGTCACACAGTTAGAAGACAGCACAGTTAGGATTACAACTAGCCGGTCATCCCAAGCTCAGCCCAGAGAGGAACCAAAACCAAGAACAGGGGAGGAAAGGAAAGAAAGACCTATCCCTCCCCGGCCCCACTCTGCAGGGGAGAGGAGGCCGAGGCTGCAGAGACAGGGTGAAATGGGGAAGGAAAGTGAGGACGCGCACTCAAGATCTTGGTCAAGCAGGGACAAAGATCAGCCACAGAGTGACAAATCTCAGAGGGAGAGTGGCAACTCTAGGAGACCGGAAGAGGATCTGAAGGGTGGCTGTGGCTCCGAAGATGTGTGTCCTGATTGCGCTGCCTGCTGCATCCCTGCGTCTGCTGGCACAGGTGCCACAGCTCTGAAGACCCCTTGTTGCACATATATGCATACGAGCGCTTAGCAGGGAGACTCAGGATACACAGAGCAATGCCAGCAATGGTAACACGGCTGCTCTCTCATAAAAAGCCTGGATTTTTAGAATGGAATTCTTTTTTCAATTAAGCAGGCCCAGGCTGGGTTCAAACCTGCCACCCCTGCTGCACTGGGCCAGTACTCTCACCACAGAGCTACAGGTACCCAGCTGAGATCAATGTGTTTAATATCTACTATCTACAGCATGCCGTTTTGATATACACGTTCCAACTAAAATTATTACTACAGCTAAGCAAATTAATCTATCGGTCACCTTCCAGTCCCCTCTGTGTGTGTGTGGTATAAGCACCTAAAACCTACAAAGACCTGGAATTTGAAGAGGCCATGACTTAAGGAGATTAAATAAATGACCCCCCTGTTTCTCTCCTCTGTCAAAATATGCAAATCAAAATTCGCAAGAGGCAGGGCTCTCAGGTATCTAGATGTAACTGAGACGAAATCCATTCATGAGTCCCATTTTTAAAAGGGCACAGAAACACAGAAACTGGATTCCACTATAAGGTGAAGCTATTCTGAGAAAGGATTCTGAGCATGCGGAGGACCCTGCTGGCACCAGAGCACACCTCCCTTTATCAGCTAAGACCACAAAATAATACCATATTAACCATTGCTTTAAAAATGCCTCCAGTGTGCTGACAGGTTTGTTTATCCACAGAAGAGTCTGGAGACGTACTCCATCAAGCTGGTGTAGGACGTATATATATATATTTTGTCACATGAAAACACACACCACGCGACAAATTTTTAGATACAAAATGTTCCCGTTTTCCACTTACTGTCATTGTTAGAGCCTGTTTCCATAACACCATAAGGAGGAGCCAGAAGTCCTGCCATGTACTGTCGATATTTCTGAAAGACAAGATTGCAAACTCAACACACAGATATTTACTCACTTGGAGCATCCATTTATTTACATGTTAAAAAGCAGAAATGCTGGGTGTCAGGAAGCATCTGAGCCTCGTATTTATAGAGCCCTGAAACGTGCAGTCTGGGGTCTCTGGTGTAAAATAAAAATGTGTGTTCTAAAGACGACTTCCTGAGAAGGCCTGAATGTGCCCCCGGCCCACCTGGGGCAGGGGGTCTCGCTCAGCCTGCTCATTTATGTGTTTGCAGCTGAGTGAATTGGGCAGGCTTTTCACCCTCCTCCACCCCTGCTCCCCTCTCCACCCCTGCAAACACATGCTTAGCTTTTTGAAGAGGGAAGAAAAACGGCACTTGGCTTCTATTGATGCAGATACAGATACATGTGCTGGCTTCTTAATAGGTGAATGGCACTGAATCAGCTTCTTTCAACTCAAAAAGAAATGCCATCTCGAGAAAAATGTCCGTTTTGAAAGATGCTGATTCGCGACCATTTACCTACTTCCTTTGACTCTGTACACCTGCCTGCTATGGGACCTCCAAAGAATTTTTGGTGTGTGTCAAAGAAAGTGGTCCGGCTTAATTTAGAACTATTTGGATGCCCCTGAATTGTATTTCCCTGACTTTGGGTCCGGGCACGCTCTAAACCCCGGGGCTTACCCCTGGACATCAGCCCCGGGAGTCTGCCATGTGGGAGGAAGATGATTTGGGGAGCACAAAGCAAGCTAGAGCAGGGGCTAGAAAGGAGAGACATTTACAGACTGGAAAGTGAGCATCAGCCACCCTCTCCTCTCAGGTAATAAATAGAGTCTCCTCCCCCTTCAGAATGAAAGCTGGGCAATTTTATTTATTACATGATGTCATGTATATTTATGGCCTATAATTATGATGGCACATAAATGTTAAACAGCTTCAAAAGAATCAACACTCCATAGTGCGCTTGTGGGTTACATAAATGTCAGTTGAAAAGACTTCACGTGTAGCAATGGGCAGCTGGCAACATGCAGTATTCGGGCAACCATCTGGCCCATTTGGTCGATTTGAATGACGGATGTAATGTGACATTGATGCTTTCTCAAAAGAGCCTTCTTCTAGTCAAGATATGACTAGCTTTTTTAAAAAAAGTCTTTGTTTCTTCTCATACTAACACCTGCAAGCAAGCATTAAAACCATGATTCTCTCTGCCTCTTAGCTAATCACTCAAACATACCCACAGGACCACCCTGTGTTCCTGCCCTCTCCCTTGATAATTTCCAAATTCTGATTCTCTTTTTTCCATATGACACCATCTACTCTTCTTTTTCAGGAGAGAACATTCATTAAGCACATTTCTGGGCATCATAATATTCTGGGCTCTAAATAAACCAAGCTCCAAGACCGCAGATGAGGACTGATGATGTTCTAAGGTTCTGTGATCTTCTTGTAGCCCTTTGAGTTATTCTTCTTATCATTAGCAGCTCTCTAACAGACTCCTAAAAGAAATCATTCATGTCAAAGGGGCCATTTTACTTTGCTTAGAAATCTTGTCTCGAATGTGACTAATGTTCTTTGTCTCCGGCATCCCAATGTCAACACCCATAAACTCCATATAAGCACCTTCCTGTCCCTGGATGAATGAGATTTCACCCCCTCAAACCCTATAGCCCCTAGTTAGTTGCTCTCTCAAAGAATACATCATCAGGGCCAAAGCTCATGAAAACACAGAATAGAGCAGCCTTTTGGGAAGGAGCATACAGGCTGGACTTCAGGACATGCTGTACTGAGCACCTGCTGTGTGTACAGTGTCCTAAGCACTGGAGTCATTGCAGAAAACAAGCAAACAAGGTCCCCTGCACTTGAGAAGTATCTATTTTCTGTAACACAAGGCACTATGTCTTGCATATAATATGAACTTAATGCTTATCTGTTGAATTTCTGAATTTTTCTAGAAAATTCCAAACAAATATAAAAATACAATAATTGTAAGTCAATAATTATTAACTCATGACCAATATTATTTCATCTATACATCTATCCACTTATTCATTCCAGAATTATTTTGAAGAAAATCCCAGATACCTTATCATTTGATCCATAAATATTTAATCCAAAAGATAAGGACCCTTTTTTAAAACAAAACCATAATACCATTATCACAGCTAAAAAATGTAACAACTCTGTAGTATCCAGTTGATGTTCAAACTTCCAAATCATTTCATTCATGTCATTGTTGAACTGAAATTAAAAATAATTTAATAAAACACTGGTTCCAGTATAATACCTTTTGGTACAGAGGAGATTACAAAGACCCCTAAAAAGTCAACCTTTTAAAATTAATAGAGTGTTCTCCATACTTCCTTCCAAAGAGGTTGTATTAGTTTGCAGTCCCTCCAGCAGTGTAAAGTGTTCCCTTCTCTCCACATCCATGCCAGCATCTGCAGTTTTGAGATTTTGTGATGTCGGCCATTCTTGCTGGGGTTAGATGGTATCTCAGGGTGGTTTTGATTTGCATTTCTCTAATAATTAGGGATGATGAGCATTTCTGAACTCATGCTAGATCTCCCATTTGATCCTACAACCCATTGCTGGGCGTCCACCCAAATGAAAAAAAAAATCCTTTTACCACAGGGACACTTGCACTAGACTGTTTATTGCAGCTCAACTTACAATCACCAAAATGTGAAAACAGCCTAAATTCCCACCAACCCAGGAATGGATTAACAAGCTGTGGTATATGTATACCATGGAATACTATTCAGCCACTAAAAATAGATGGAGACTTTACATCTTTTGTATTAACCTGGATGGAAGTGGAACACATTATTCTTGGTAAAGCATCATAAGAATGGAGAAACAAGAATCCTATGTACTCAATTCTGATATGAGGACAATTAAGGACTTAGTACACAGTGGGGGGTGGGGGATGGGGAGAGCTGAGAAAGGTCAGGAAGGAGTGGGTGAAGGACAAGGGGTGTGGTACATCTTTTGGGGGCGGGGCACAGTTAGAAGAGGGTCCTTATCTAACAAAAGCAATTAATGTAACCTGGTTCTGGGTAACCTCAATGAATTACCAACAATAAAAATATAAATAAATAAATAAAATTAATAGAGGACTTTTTAATGAACACTCACTAAATTTGATTTTTAACGTAGCACTGCCGAGGACCCTGTAATAGGATAATAAGAATGAACTAGAATAAAACCTATATCCAAAACATGGGATTCTTAAATTATTTGTATATTGCTTGATCTTGGGCAGCATTTCATCTTCCAAGCATAAGTTTAAAACACAGCCTGTAAAAGAAAATGTCATGTAAAAAGATGCTGCACTTCACTAATAACAGAAAGACATATTAGAAACCTACAGTACAATATCATGTTTTACCTGACAATATTTGGTAAAATTTCAAAAACTCTGCTAATCCACTGTTGTAACAATGGAGAAAACCGATTTTCTTGTACACACGTACTGCTTACGGGAGTATAAAATGATACCCCCTCACTGGAAGGCAATTTGGATCTAACTAACTTTAATGCATATTTCCTTTGACTGAGCTAGCAATCTGCCTTTGAGGACAGACATAGAGCCTCCCCAAATACCCAAATACACATGCAAGCACTTGAACCTGTCGGTAATAGCAAACGAAACAACAAACAGGAAATAATCCAAATATTTATCAGTAGAGAACGTGAGGTTTCTTCCTGGTGAGTAGATTATGGTTGAACTATTTCTTAATAAATAGAAGATGCTGGAATAGTACTCCCCCATGCACGAGAATGAAGCAGCACTACCCAGACAGACATGAAATGATCTCCACCAATGTATTTTTAAATTAAAAAAAAAAAAGCACTGGGGAGTTCCAGACCAGCCTAGGGGGAGGGGAAGAAGCAAACCACAGAATGGTATATGTAGTATGCTAGCATTTTATGGAGATTAAAAAAAATAGATGTTTGTGTGTGTGGATATACATCAAGATTTGTAAATGCATAGACGTCTCTGGATAGAAACATAAAAATGTAATAATAAGAATTGCCTCTGGAAAAGAGATCTGGTGGCTGACAATCAAATGGGAAGGAGATTTAGTTCTCACTGTTCATCCTTTAGAACTTTTCTTTTTCTTTTTGGGACAGAGTCTCATTATGTCAGCCTCAGTAGAGTGCCATCGCATCACAGCTCACAGCAACCTCAAACTCTTGGGCTTAAGCAATTCTCTTGCCTCAGCTTCCCAAGTAGCTGGGACTACAGGTGCCCACCACAACACCTGGCTACTTTTTTTGTTGCGGTTGTCATTGTTGTTTAGCAGGCCCAGGCTGGGCTTGATCCAGCAACCCTCCGTGTATGTGGCTGGTGCCCTACTCACTGAGCTATGGATGCCGAGCCTAGAACTTTTTGACTTTTGTACCTTGAACAACAGAACAGCTAATGTCCCTCTCTATTTTTATTGAACTTCTGTGCTGGATTTCACTTGAAGAAAGGGTTCCACTACTATAAAACAGCAAGTAAACAAAAGAAAATGAAAACCACACAAACAATAAAAATTAAAAAAAAAATTTAAAAGAAAGAGTCCAGGAATTAAGAAAAATAAAAGGCTATCTATGAGCGCTCTGGTCAACTACCCCGGCTGATCCCAGCCTTTGAGTCATCCCAGCCTAGCAGCCAACATGTGAGTGAAGAAGCCTTCAGGTGATTCCAGTCCCCAACCAGAAAGTCACCTCCAGCCATTCAAGTCACCTTGGCCACCCAAGTATTCCCAGAGGCGACTCCAGATATCATGAAGCAAAGACAAGTTTCCCACTGTATCCCGTTCCGTTTCTGCCCTGACCCATCAGGTGTGGGCACAACAAAGTGGTGGCTGGTATGTGGCACTGAGTTTGGCGTAGTTTGTGACACAGCAATAGACAACTACAGCAGGATTTGGTGTCTCAAGGTGAGTTGGTATTATAACAAAACCTAAAATGTGCAGCAGTAATTTCAGGACTGGAAGGTAGAAGACAGCCTGACAGGGCTGAAGGAGGCTTGGTGAAGGCTGGAGAAGAGTGAAGGAAATGCTGATGGAAAAGAGAGGGCATGGACTGTGTTGTGTACTGGTGGAAAGTTTAGCAAAACTAACAACCTGTAGGAATGTGGAAAATGGAAAACGTACCTAATGAACCAGTGGATCTAGCAAGGGAGACTTCCAGGCAGAAGGCCAAGTATCAGCTGTTTTCTTCTAGCTGTATATGTTAAGGTACAGATACAGATAAGCTAACAAATGAATCATTTGGTTTGTAATCAGGATTTGGAGCAAATATAAATTAGAATCCAAGACTTGCAAACTTCAGAAATAAAGCTATTTTTCATCTCCAAGAATCTCCCCCAGCAAGAGATTTTCAAAGTAAGAAAGGACCTTGTGACAAAGATCAAACATAGGGACTGGCTGAGAAACAAAGCCTCAGAGTAAAGCAGCCCAGGGTGTCACTGTAAAACCCTCTTTTAAGACTTAGAAAGGTGTAAGGTGGGGCTGCAGAGATAGACAAAAGACTTTTTAAAAAGTCTTAAGGATTTTGTATCACAGTAACTTCAAAAGGCATTCAAAGCAGAGATGGCTTATGCAAAAAAAATGTGTATTATAAATTGATACATAAGAAACCCACCAAGGTTTTAAACAAACTATCTTCTACTAAAAGAGAAAGAAACAAAACATATGAAAAAAATCCTTTGGATTAGCAGGAACCTGTCTGAGAAAACTAATCAGTTGCAACACAGACTACTTTTTATGCAAAGGGGACATGGACACAACTACAACAGAGACTCCACCTAACAAATGCAAACACTGTAACCTGTTTGCATCCTTACATTAATCTGAAATTTAAAAAAAGAAAGAAAAAGTGGGGGACATGACTGAGGGTAGAACTAAAAGCCCAGAAGGAGGAACCAGGAGCCACAACTCCCAGGCAGTAGAATCGCCATCTTTATCAAGGAACTGGTGCCACTTGCCCAGCTGGACCTCAGAATTGCTAAGACGGTGACTGTTATGTGACAATCATTCTAACCACTCATCCCGCCTTGTCAGATGGGAGTGTCTGTTGCAGTTTTCCTGTCCCCTATACCCCCTATCTCTACTGTTTGTTGGGTGTTGGGGACATACACCTTGTCTCATACATAGGTCTCAGACTGAGAAGCATATCCAGGGAGCTGTACCCAGGAAGCAGCATCTGAATGCCTCATCCACATCTAGACCTGATTTAAGATCCTCAAATCATCCATCTGAGTTGATGCCATGACAGGAAAGGACTTTGGGAGTATCAAGAAAGGAGATCTTATATCTTATTTTAGATAGGGAAGGGGTGTGAACTGTTATGGCCAGACAGTGGACAGAGGTAGAATGCATGTTTTAAAGGTGACCACAACACTATCTCTCATCCCACATTCTTTCCTGAAATATGACCCTCTCTTTCCTTCATCAAATGGGAGCATTTAATTCCCCTCCCTGTAAACTTGGGCTGACCTTTGGGACTGCCTTGTAAGTAACAGAGTGCAGTGGATGTGATGC
Source organism: Galagoides demidoff (assembly GCA_963574575.1). Lineage (NCBI taxonomy): Eukaryota > Metazoa > Chordata > Mammalia > Primates > Galagidae > Galagoides > Galagoides demidoff. The sequence goes on along the minus strand of CAUYQV010098072.1, from coordinate 24,849 downwards.
TGTGACTTCCCGGGCTAGATCAGAAGAAGCTTGTAGCTTCCACCTTGGTCTCTGGGAATGTTCTCCAAATGTTCTTTCTTCAGATTCTGCCTCTCAGAATCAATTTGTCATGCTACAAGAGCCTAAGCTACATGGGGGAGGCCACACAGAGGTGCTCTGGTCAACAGTCCACCTGGTCCAGCCCCTGAAGCCTTCCAATGATTCCAGCTCCCAGTGGCTTAAATCGATTCCAGCCATCCAAGTCTTCCCAGAGGAGGCCAAGAGGGTGTGGAGCAGAGATGCGTCATCCCTCTGTGTTCTTTTGGAACTCCTCAGAGAATCCATTTGTGTAATAAAATAGTGGTTGGGGCCAGGTGTTGTGGCTCATGCCTTTAATCCCAGCATTTTGTGAGACTGAGGCAGGAGGATCGCTTGAAGCCAAGAGTTTAAGACTAGCCAGGCAACATAGCAAAATTCCACCTCTACAAAATACTTTTAAAAAATGAACCAGGCATGATGGTAGTAGGTGCCTGCAGTTTCAGCTACTCAGGAGGCTGAGGCAGGAGGATTGCCTGAGCCCAGATATTTGAGGTTGCTATGAGCTAAGAAGCCACTGTACTCCAGCCTAGGAGACATAGTGAGATCCCATTTAAAAAAAAAAAAACAAACAAACAGGAAGTTGTTTTACACCAGTATATTTGGTGTGGTTTTCCAGGCAAGAATAGATAAAAAGGAACACTCTATCAGAGGGTAAATGTGGGCAATTTGGAGTTCTAGCTCGGACAATGAGCAGGCCAGGCTGGAAGGCTACCCTGGAATATGAATGAGTCACCTTTAACAGGGTGACTAGTGATGCATGCAGACATAGTTGGTGTACCTAGGGTGGAGTGGAGGGACTGGATTGGGAAGGGGCATTGGGATTCTTCATTTGCACAGTGACAAATGTGCTGCTATGCCTATATAGCCCAGAGTAGATGGACACCAAGGGCAAAATTTTGGGACCCCACCCTTGGTTGAGCAAACACTGAGGCTATGGGACCATCTACTGTCTGTCTGGCCAGGGGCTGGTCTGGCAGGGTTGGCCTGTGGCTGGGTCAGCATCACTCTTCAGAGAGTGTGGCACCTGGCAGCAGTGGTCAGGATAGCAGTGGCCTGAGCACACAGCCCTTTCCCTAGGATTAAGAGGCAGAGGTGAGGGAATGCCATCCGAGGCAGGGTCCTTTGGGGAGTTACATACAGGGCAACCTTTTAGTAGAACTTACTGATGCTCAAGTGATGAACTGAAAAATAAGAGAGATGATGATTATATCAGTAAACCTAGATTATGGAGCAGTTTCTATCTTTACAGAGGTTAAACGTCACTGCACAATTTCTGAAACAGGCCATACTTAATAACACCCTCATATATAAGTCAGCTCAGGTCAGTTTAATCCTGGGGTGAGTGATTTCTTTATGTTAGTTATTCAGTGTCACTGCTGCTTAGGTGGGCTGTGACCTGGCTGAGCTCTTTGACAATGTCTGTTTTGGGGTCCTGGTGGGCCACCCCTGCAAACACTTTCCCTGGATCCCAATGCACTGTATACCTCAATAGCTTGAATGGAGGCACTCAAGTCAGTTTCTCAAATCACCATATGCATGTGGGAAAGAGCTACGCCTTTAGCACAGCGGTTCTCGAGCTGTGGGTCGCGACCCATTTGTAACAGTGAAAATACATCGCGGCATTAGGAAGGTTGAGAACCACTGCTTTAGCAGATTAGTCAACAGTGAGGTAAAGAAAAAATCAGAATGCTGAATCGGTGCTTTGAGGGGAGCAGGAAAAGATGAGCTCCAGCTCCTGCCTGCGGCCTTGAATGTGTGTCCTAGGGGCCACCGGAAGTGGCACAGGCGTTTCTGTTAGAGGCGGTCTGTTTGTGTCGACAGGAGCTTTGACAAGGCCCTTTCTGCAGTGCTGGGGCAAGGTGCACAACAAACCACTAGGCTGGATGGAATTCTGTCGCTGGCGCCCAGGGTGTCAGTGCCATTCCTCTCAGTGGGGCCTCCCTGCTGTGACGCTGGGACAGAACATGGAGGCCCCTGGCTGGAGGACTCATGAATACTCTACTTCCCAGCCTTCCAGGACCTCTGAGGGCAGTTAGGAAGGCAGTTATACAAACGACAAGAAACCACAAGGACCTTGAAGGGTCCTAGAAGCACATGGCAGGCTTGGCTTTCAGGCTTGGCTCCAGCTTTGCCACCAATCAGCTGGGTCACTGCAGACAAGTCCTTCAAGCTCTTTCACTTCAGTTTCTTCATCAGTGAAACAGGTGCCTTGAATTGGATCTCTCCTGAGGAACCTAGAATTTTCTGGGGGACCCTCAGGCAAGGGTACCCTGTATAAGCATGGCCTACAGCCCCTCTGCCAACTGGAACAGTGGTCCCCAACCTTTGTGGCACCCGAGACTAATGTCGAGGAAGACAATTTTTCCATGGTTAGGGGCTGGGGAGGGGGGAGGTAAGTGGAGCTCAGTCCGACATACAGGGGATGGGGAGCAGCTGGCGGCTATAAAAACAGATGAAGCTGCTTTGCTCCCCACCACTCACCTCCTGCTGCGCAGCCTGGTTCCTAGGTTTCATGGAGGACAATTTTTCTATGGACAGAGTGGGATGAGAATCCTGCACTGCCAGGAGCCCTCAGGGGAGGTGGAGCTCTGTGCCACTCCCAACAGGCTGTGGACCCATAAAGGGCTGTGGCCCAGGGGTTGGGGACCACAGAACCAGAATGTCTTCGCTTTTATCTGTTTCAGAGATGAGAGTTCCAAGAGCAGTTTCATTTGAAAAATGACTTCGGCTTCTAAAAAAAGTAAAAGTTTATAAACTACAAGATGAAATAATCTTTAAACTCCCTACCAGAAAGATGGTACTCAAAGATCTCCACGAAGAAGCAACAAAGACCAATTCAGGATTTGTCTAGGCAGTGTTGAGAACTCTACCTTCTGTGTTAAAAAGATAACGCAACCATGGTTGTGGACTGGCCAAATGACAGTTTGCTCTGTAACTGAAGGGTTTATCAACAAAATCGGCACTAGGAATGTAAGTGAGACACAGCCCAGCGCAGGGCTGACCTTCTCAACCTGAGTGTGCAGACACCCGGGATGGTACCTGGTGGGGCACAAAGGGATGTGGGAAGAACAAACAGGAGCTCTTCCTGGAGTACAGATTTTATTCTATGTCAAGTAGTTTAAAGGATTATTTTTATACTTTCATATTATGGAGTAGAAAGCTAAATTTGCATAAACATTAAAGATTAAAGCATGAGACTTCAAAGAAATTCTGAGCTGGCTGCTGGCTACTTCTAGCTACAAAGGGTCTAGACCCCAGGCATTATGTATTGATTTCCTCTGCATTCGGGAACTTCGTGGAAAAAACCAAGAACCTCTGATATTAGGAGAAGTGTGCAGACATTAGAATCACACAAGACTGGGGTCCTAATTCCGATTCTACCACACGCTACCTGTGTGAACCTGGGTAACTTATTTACCAGTCTCCAGGGGAAAGAAACTGGTATAACAACACCCATTTTTAGGGCCATTGTGAGGATGGGAAATAAACCTTGTATAACAGCACCCAGCACATATTAGGCACTTAATAAATGGTTGCTGATCATAATACTAATGCTGATAAGTGTAATCACAAGCCAGGGATGAATTACGCTAACTAGAGTACATTTGATGATAGTGTCTACCTGGTAGTCTTCAGCTTTGAGAAAGAACATTTTCTGTATCACAACTTCACATTCCTGAGGCTGGTTGAAGTGCACACAATATAAAGACCCACGATACACCTACTGATCTGCCCGCTAAACGGGGCTGTGCAGCCATAAGAATTTAAACAAGGCACTTTCTCAAAGGATTGATAACGTGCTACCTATTTTTTATCCACACGGTAAAACAGCCCAAGGAGAAAGCAACATAACGTGTTCCGAAGTGATGGAGAAAGGAAGAGCATTAAAGGGAAAGCCCAGAAATAATACATAAGTAAAGCCTTTCAGCCGTCAGTGCTGTCTCTATTTATAAAATCCCTTAAAAATTAATTTGGAAATTACGATTTGCCAGTTTTTAAAGAAAACTCAGTGCCTGTGGCTCCGAGGCAGGAGGGAAGGCAGTAAGAAGTGGCAGGGGAAACAGCATGAGGGGAGGGAGGAGGTCCCCGGGTCAGCAAAGCCAGCCGCCCATCCCCAGATCAAGCTGCAGATGCACTGTCAACTGTCAACTTTGCTGTTTTCTAGAAAGAGACAGAAGATGATGTTCTCAGAAAGGGTAAAATCTGGTTCATCTTTCAGCTAGTTAATTGCCCCCAGGAAGGCCACGGAGGAACTCTGGCTGGAAGGCTGGCAGAGCCACCACCAGACTGAGGTGGGGTGGGGGTCAATCCAGCTCTGCTCCACAAGCCCAGGGGATAAGCACTGCTTTCTAATGTGCACAAAGGCCCCAGGGGGCCCAGTGGAGCCCAGGAGCTGGCATAAAAAGCCAGGTGCATCTTCTGGGGGAGGAGACATAATAGAGCCATGTCACTTTCTGAGAGGTGACTCAGTTTGCAAAGCAGGGCTCAGAGCATAAAGGGGAGCTGGCAGCTTGAACCTGAGCCGGGCCATCGATACCATGAGAAGACAGGCTCCTGGCAGGGCAGGACTCTCTAGCCTGGAGGTCAGGGCCTTGTGGGCACTCTGTGAAACCTTCTGGGCATTCTCCAAGCTTCTGCCCACTGCCACGGCCTGTCCAGGCTGCCAGCAGGAGCCTCCGCTGGGACGGGAAGACCTGTGCCACATGAGCTGCCGCCACACTCCCACCGCCAGGCAGAGACCCAACTTGGGGCCACCTTTCACAGTAGCCAGTGCCTTGCCCTCCCCCTCCCCTTGGGCAATCATCAGGCTGCAGGGAAAGCATCAGCAGCTCCACGGTCTACATCTGACACCCCTAGGCCGGGATAGTGAGCACCAGAAAAGCCTTAAAAACAGGAAGCCTCGAGAATGACTGACAGCATCGTGCCAACACCTGGGGGAGGGGCACTGCTCAGAATAAGGACAGAGGAACAAGAGTACAGGGCAGGCAGCGCCCAGGACTGTTCTGGGGACGTGGGGATATGTCTAACCGTAAGGTCCCTTCACTGCGTCACGGGAGGTTCTCCCAACTTCCTAAGGTCGAGATCATAAAATACCACAATAGGCCCTCGGTACCTGCTCATCGCGATCAGACACCATAACAGCTCAGAAGAGTGATACAATATTTAGGCCCGCTTTTTTCTGTTTCCTGGCAAGAGTTCTTTCACGACCTCTAGATGATGTGCAAATGGATGTGACACATTGTTCTAAAGTCCCGGAGAGCTGGAGAATTCTTAAACGTGTGAATAGTAGAAAAGAAGGCGGAGAGCGAAGCAGCTATAAATGGAAGCCTGCAAGCAGGAGTTTCTGTTCACCTCTTTAAAGCTGCATGGGCTGCTTTTCCTGTAACAGACCACAGGCTGGACGGAGTTTACCTCCAAGGCAAGTTCTCCTGTTTCCCTGTGTCTTGATCTCTGTAGCATCAACATAATAGGGCAAAAAGAACTTCTATCTCCACTGCTTCAGTGAGGTTTACTGACGTCCTTTGGCCCTTTATAGATATTTCTAAAAGGAGGCAAAGCTCTGCTTGGTAACTCGTGGCATTCTTAACTCACGGCCAATCTGCTGAGAGAGTAGTCTGGAGTGTGCCAGTCACACTGCAGCGCTCGTGGAAGGTGCCTGCCACGCCTGCATCACTTGGGAGTCTCAGACCAAAGCCCAACTTGGATGATGCTGCAAGAAGCAAATGAAGTTGCTGAGAAAAACCCCCGGTGGAAAAGCTCTCTCCCAGTGGCCTGAGAAGGTGCCCAGATTCTGACCAATAGGTGCCCTCAAGTGACAGCAGAAATATTACCTGTGAGCAATAACAGCTCAGCTGAGTCTCACTCAGTCACTGAGAGTAGTCAGACTGACCCTGAAGTCACAGGAGAGTAGGTACACAGTCATCTAGTCAGTCAACAAACACCGGCAGCAGGCCTGCTCAGTGGGGACAAAGGAGGCAGGGTGGAGCCCGTATCGACCTGTGGTCCAGTGAGGGTGACAAGTGTTCACGTGTGGTCATACAATAACTCTATCAGAGCAATGGGATAGGTCCTAGAAGGGAAAAAGTATAAGATGCTGAGAAAATGTGGTCAGGAGGTGGAAGGTGGGACAAATGTATATTTGGGAGGCAGGGAAAGGGGACATTGACGCTGAGGCTGAGGAGGGTGGGGGTAAGGGGCTGAGGTGGAGGGGGAACAGATGGGGTGTTCAGAGGAAAAGAAGGCCAGGATGGCGGAGGGGGAGGCTGAGGGGATCAGGGAGGGTGGGGAAATTGGCGAGGCCTCATCATGCAGGGGCCAGGATGGGTGAGGCCTTCTAGGTCACAGTGAGGATTCTGACCATTACTCCAGCATGATGGGAAGCACTGAATTGGGGAATGACAAGATCATCCTGGCTGCTGTGTGGAGAGTTTTTGTATTTTTTTTTTTTTTGAAACAGAGTTTTACTATGTCGCCTGGGTAGAGTGCCTAACTCTTGGGCTTAATTGATCCTCTTGCCTCAGCCTCCTGAGTAGCTGGGACTACAGGTGCCCACCACAAGGCCCGGCTATGGAGAATGTTTTTTTTTTTTTTTTTGAGACGGAGACTCAAGCTATCCCCGCTGGGTAGAGTGCCATGGCATCACAGCTCATAGCAACCTCCAACTCCTGGGCTCAAGCGAGTCTCCTGCCTCAGCCTCCCAAGTAGCTGGGACCACAGGCGCCCGCCACAATGCTTGGCCATTTTTTGGTTGCAGCCGTCATTGTTGTTTGGCCGGCCCGGGCTGGGGATTCGAACCCGCCACCGTAGGTGTACGTGGCTGGCGCCTTAGCCGATTGAGCCACAGGCGCTGAGCCTGGAGAATGGTTTAAATGGGAAAACAGGAAGGTACTGGCTGCAGAAGGGGAAGAGAGGCCTAGATGGGGCCCCTCAAAAGGGCCTGACATGATGAAAGGAAGGAGGAAAGTGTGAAGGGAGTAGTGTCAAGGGGAGGGGTAGATGAAGACACTTCATCCCTAAAAGAAGAGGTGAAACAGTCTCCAACTGCTTACTGTTAACAACATGAAAGCCTGCAGTTTCTCACTGTAGCACACTCAACGCATCTGTGGGTTTTTGTTTGTTTTTGGCCAGGGCCAGGTTTGAGCCCACCACCTCTAGTATATGGGGCCGGCGCCCTACTCCTTTGAGCCACAGGCGCTGCCCAACATATCTGTGTTTTTAATACGACTAAAAGGCTCAAAAATTTCAGGGGACTCACTGGGATTCGTGTAATTTTAGTTAGTGCGCACTCTGTATATTCAAGTAATTAATTAGCCGTGAGCTTCCCTCAGGGAAACTCGTGTTGAGAGCAACACACACACAGTAGGTCAGTGCTACCTAATTAGTCATAAAATAATCTGTTCTGGAGCCGTTATTGCACAGTAAATCCTTACACCCCTTGTTACAGTGAGTTTGAACCAACAGATAAATGGGACTATGAACCATGAAAAAAATATCAGTTGTCTCTTAGTTTCAGAAAAAAACAGTTGATCAAAATTTTATTTAACCCTTAGTCTTTACAGGGTGATAGATTTACATATAGAGCCCTGCACTTATAAAATTAACAGTAGTATCAGTAATACAAATCGGGAAAACATAGAAATTCCAAAATATGCCTACATACTGATATACAGAATCGGGATGCATCGATCATTTAGAGACCTAAAGTAAAGGATCACTGTACAGAAGGACTGGCCCGTGACTGTCACCCCATCAAAGCAAACCCGCAGCATCTTGTGTTTACTTTCTTGCTCTACAGTGCACAGCCCTGGGCGGGGGGCAGGTGGGGCACAGAGGGACAGGAAGACTTTGCTGGCTCAAATAAATAACAGCATTTCCCTCTGTAGAGATATCCCTTCAGCTGCTGGCTTTCTCCCCCAAAAGTTGAGACCTATGCATTTCCCAGGTTACTTTCTTACCACTTTCTCTGGAAGCATTTGTGCACCACCCACCGGTCCTTCCACCTTGACTCTGATCCTGCTCAGTAATCCTAATCAGCTTAGAGTTGCCACATGGTTTCCCAGCTTTGGCCACACCCATGCTCACTGGTTCCTGGAAGGTAAACCCCACTGACAGTGCCTTCCATCTGCTGTACACTCCACATTCCAGAGCACACGACTTCTTAGCTCTGGTCATGCTTCACCTTTGGAGACTTCCTGCTCTGGTTCCTCCCAAACTGTGGCAGCTTGTCTGCCCACACGTGTTGTTTGTGCCTACTTTCCTCCCTCCCCTCCACAATCAGCAAGTCTATTATTGCTGCTCTTAGTTCCCATGAACAACCCTGAAACATCCTTGTCCATCTCAACCAATATTGCCTTTATCTAGGGAATGGCCACGATATAGCTCTGGGTTTTGGGAAGCTTCTGTTTACCATGCAGCATTGCACGCCTTCAGTCCTTTGAGTGGATCCTGGTTTCTCTCATGTCTCCACTCTAGACCATCTGAACTCTGCATTCTCTGCAAGACACACTCTTGCGGGCCTCATCCAGGCCTCACACTTTCTAATTTCCCTCTATACCATCGCACAACAAAGTAGGTCCCACTTCTCCCAGCGTGAACGAGGTGTCAATGATGAAAACAGTGCTTTAGCTCTTCTGGAAACAAGTATGGAAGAATAACAGTAGGGTGCCACGTGTCCCAGAGGGTGGGACATGGCAGATGACAAGGCTGAGAGAGTTGGGGGATGCAAGATTTAAGATCCAGGCATCTTCATGGAGTCTGGGAGCTGGAAAAAAAAAAAAAGGAGCTCCTCCAACCTAGTTCTGCAAATCTCTGCAGCTCTCACACACTTCCCCGTCCACGCCTTCCAACCACACTGACCTCTTTGAGATCCTCCAGCACATGGAGCTTTCCTCCTGTCACTGTCACCTACAGTGCCACTGTCCACTCCCCTGAGCTGCTACATCATCACCTCCTTGTAGTGGCCTTCCCCAAGCCCCTGTCTACGTGAGGGGCCCCTGCCTGGTATCCTCTTTCTCAGTGTCATGTTTCTGCCGTCAGGGTGCCCACTAACGTGTTGGTAGGCACTGCACCTCAGTGTGCGCTGGCTCAGCCTCCCTCCTCTCTTCCTATAGGCCAGGAGAGGGCAGGGTTCACCCCTCTATTCTTTCTCACTGTATACCTAGAACCTTGCACAGCATCTGGAACATAGGGAGCTTTCAGGGAATACTTGTTGAGTGAATAAACCAGTGATCGAATTTCTTAACCACTCCGAGGTTCAGATTCCTCAGTAATAAGCCAGAAATATTACCCCGGCATCCCTATGGCTGATGGAGGAACAGAACGTGATGCCCAAGCAATGCTCCTCACAATGCAGCCATGCACAAATTATTAGTGCCCACTTCCTCTACATCATCATTTCTTCTCAGACTGATTCTGCCAAAGGGCACATTTTCATTTAAAAAAAACTAATACTTGAAAGAAAAATTATCCTAATGGCCGAAAACCTACAAACATAACACTAGTGTTTGGAAATATGATGAAAGAGGCTATTTAAAATCATGTGCTGAACATGGTGCAATATCTCTGTGAAGTTTGCTCTTTATGAATAAACTTCTTGCTTTCAGAGAAGGAGCAGGACCAGCATGATAATCACTTGATGCTGATAAAATCAAAACCTAAATATAGTTCATCAAAATCTGCGAAGACTAATCAATTTTGTAACTTAAAAGGAAATACAGAGGAATACAGCTCCCGGTCTGCTCCCTTGGAATTAGGGCCAAAACATACTCAGTGGTGAAAATTTAGTTTTAAGAAGCTCACGCACGATGCATGTAGGATTTCAGTCTTATTTTCGAAAGTGAGATAGCGCTGTAACACTTAATTCCAAAGCAGGCAAGTAGGAAGCATACCACTCAGAAAACTCCTTTGATCTCTCTGATGGCTTTATCTAATTGGTGTGATTATGTAGTAACTCCATTTACTATCGATTGTATTTCTATAAACTTGGCAAAAGCGTCTCAGCTTTTGTAATATATTCCTTCAAATATATCTAACATATTTGAAGAAAAAATACTGGGCATACTCTCTCTTCCAGAACTGCCAGAAGAAAAAAAAAGAACTCTAATTAAATTCTAAATGAAAACTTCAATCTTTGACAGTGTAAAAATAATAATAGAAGAGAAATTATAAAACACTGTGGATGGTAATGAATATTATTAGTGTTAAAGGGAACCAGATTAGCTGATTTTGATAATTGTATTATGGTTATATAAGAAAAAGCCCTTGTTCTAAGGAAACACGCCTGGCAGTTTTAGGGGGCAAAAGAGCACAGGGTCTTAAAATACAAATGATTTGGAGAATAAATGAGAGAAGGGGAAGGCAAATGAGGAAAAAGGTAAACAACTGGGCAGAAAGTTGGGATGAGTTCTTTGTGCTGTTCCTGCAGCTTTGCTGGGTGCACATAAAACATATCAAAGCGGCTGGACGCCTGTGGCTCAAGCAGGTAAGGCACCAGCCACATACACCTGAGCTGGCGGGTTCGAATCCAGCCAGGGCCCACTAAACAACAATGACGGCTGCAACCAAAAAATAGCTGGGCATTGTGGCAGGCGCCTGTAATCCCAGCTACTAGAGAGGCTGAGGCAGGAGAATCGCTTGAGCCCAGGAGTTGGAGGTTGCTGTGAACTGTGATGCCATAGCTCTCTACCCAGGCGGACAGCTTGAGGCTGTCTCAAAAAAAAAAAAAAATCAAAGCTAAAAATGATCAGAAAATGAAAAGCAGTCAGAGTTGAAGCTTTACATGACTATTCTAAATCTAATGTGTTTATGCACCCATACCTGCCTTCCCCAGCTCTGCTCACTTCCAGGCTCTGAGGTCTCCCATTCTGCAGGCTCAGTGCCTCCACTTCTCTAGTGAGTCTGCATTGGAGTGGCAAGCTCTATCCTCAACACCAAAGAAGGTCCAGAGCTGCCTCTGGGTGCCACGAGTCCAGTTATGTGGCATGTGGACAGGAGGGATCCTGGGGTGGAGGGATCCATGGGTGGAGGGTGCAGCACTCGGGCTGCAGAGCCACATTTTCCCCCCATCACATCTCATGTGCTTTGCCTTTTTCCCTGACCAGCATGTCTATTCCCTCACTGAGACTAACGCTCAGCCTTAAATGCAGTCCACAAGCTGCCCTGCCCTCTTACCTAGGAACATTTCTTGTCCTGCATAATGCTAGTTCTAGCCTGAGACACTGCCCATGATTACAGATGACCCAAAGCCACCATGCTGTCTCCTGATTTTTACTTCCTTCACTGTTGGTAAACATCTTTTCCAGGCACCACCCGACAGACCAGGGATCCTCCTGGCCTCAGGGCCATCCCTGGTCAAGTCTGAATTCTCTAGTCTCCTTCATCACTGTCATTTTCATCGTTGGCCACTGCCCTCAGGGGTGAGCTTCACAGCTTCTGTGACCAGGTTTTCTGGGATACATATTGTGGCTTCCTTGTGTTCCCCACACTGGACTAGCACATATCCAGTCCCCGATGTTAACAGATTAATCTTTGATCACACACAATAAGCAGATTTCTGTTGTAATCTAGAAACTCAACTTCAAATGTCAATTCCCCAGTCAGAAAATAGCTACATTGTGCTTCCCTATAAATTATCTCTACAGCACTGGAAGGAAAGAAACAACCTTTTCCCAGCCAATGCAAAATCCAAATAATATGATATAGGTGTGCCATGCCTAAGAAAAAACCCAAAGTATAAACTGTGAATGTATGTTTTTCTACATAGGTAAGATGCAGGCATTCTTGAGTTTATTATAGGTTTTAATAAAATTCCTGATACTGAAAAGATATTTTTTTCTAAATCAATATATGCATAGCTTTCAAGAAACGTCTATTGAACAGTAAAGTATATTTAAATATGAGGGAAAAAAATTAAAGAACAATCTGGAGAGGAGAAACCTTGAAAGAGTGAACGAGTGGCTTATTAAAAATTCCTTAGAAGTTTCACCGGGAGAGAGATAATTGCCAACCACTTTCCCATGTATACATCTGGTACACAGCGAATTTGGATAACGAAGATTATCCTTCCTTCAGTGAAGTGTCAGAAGCTGAAAGTACAACTTTAAGGAGAGATGTGGGGACAGCCCATGAGGAGGGCACTCTGGCTCTGGCCCTGGACCCAGCCCCCAGGTGAGGGACTATGGCTCTTGTCCCCGACCCGGGGGTACTTATCTGGCCCTCCCCATCCCGCTGCTCCCTATAAATGACAATGACATCTTGGCTTGTCCTCTGCACTTGTCTCCATGCACAAGTGGGCTGGGGCAGCCTGTCTGCACCCTGTGGAGCTGGGGCAGCTGCCCAAGCTGGTCACCTCACCTATGGGGCACAGGGATTTGCATCTGAGGGAGAATGCTAACCGGAGGAGCTTGTCCAAACGGGTCCACAGAGTGAGGTAAGTCTGAGGAAAGGTCTTAGGGGGACAGGGCGGGAGGCTAAAAACCAAGGACCAGAGCTACTCTGACAGAGCCAAGAGGAGGCGGTCTGGAATGCTGAACGTGAGGTGGCACGGTGTGCAAACAGACAGGATACCCGTAAAGGGGGCGGATGCAGTGGCCACTTGCCTGGCCCTTCTGTCTCTAGTCTAGCCCCTCGTTCCTCAGGCTCAGACTGCAGGCCTGTCTGGATGTTGACCTTGATCTCTACTTCCTTTTTATTATTTTAAAAAAGATTTATTTATTTACTTACTTGCTTACTTATTTAAAGTCTCACTCTGGCTAGAGTGCTGTGGCATCAAAGCTCACAGCAACCTCAATCTCTTGGGTTCAATTGATCCTTTTGCCTCAGCCTCCCCAGTACTTGGGACTACAGGCACCTACCTGTCAGGATGCCTAGCTAGTTTAAAGACAGGTCTTGCTCTTGCTCAGACTGGTCTCAAACTCCTGAGCTCAAGCAATTCACCTTCCTCAGCCTCCCAGCGTGCTAGGAATATAGGCATGAGCCACCATGCTCAGCTTCACTTATCTTTTAGATGTTTACCTTCTGTCCTGAGAATCTTCCATCTTGACGTTTGACTCCCAACCTTCCTTGCTCCCATGGAAATCCACCTGGTCCCACATCTCTTGTCTTAGCGCTGATCTACATCTGGCTGATGACTCTCCTATTTTTGCCACCCCAGACAAGACTCCATGCCACTATGTTCAGGCTGAGGCCTGCAGGCCACCCCTGTGATGTTGCTAAATAAACTACACAGTCCCCTAGCCCAGTCACCTGGAGACCACTCGCCCCAAGCCTGTCATGCTGCCAGCCAGGCCTCGTATCCAGAGCTCACGGAAAGTGTTTGCCAGCTATCAAGGACCGTGTGTGTGTTGGACACTCAACATAGTTGCCGTGCCATGAGGCTAAGACCTAGGGTGCAAAAGGCAATTCCAAAGACGAGAACTCCCATTCAAAAGCAGCCTGAAAATGATCTTCTTTATTCCACTGAATTAATTTATCCAAATCTGGATCTCAAGATATTGCCAACTGGGATGTGAGGTGATAAAAATGTTTTAAAACTGGTTGTAGTCATCCACACAAGAGAAAAATCCGATTTCAATTCAAGAAGCAGGGAGAGGGAAGTAGGCAGGGAGAGGGCATGAAGCAGGGGATTGATCCCGCTTAATGGTCACAAAGTGGGAGTATAGGACACACCTCCTGCAGGCAGGACACAATTACATCTGGGTCTATACCTAACAAATGCAAACATCATAACCTAATTCTTTGTACCCTCAAATTAACCTGAAATAAATTAAAAAAAGAAAGAAAGAAAAAAATTGGTTGCGGCAACAGTTGCATGACACGACTAAAAACTATTGAGTTCCAGACTGTCAGTGTGAATTACACGTGCGACATGTGAATTATATCTCAGTAAAGCAGTGGAGGAGGAAAGAGAAAACGCTGAGTGGACTTCAGGACATGAGCCTGACTTGCCCAATGCATGGCTGTGGGAGGGAGGGATCAGAGAAAGATGCAGGAAGGTCATTTTTGAGAAATTCTGGGTGGGCTCCGATGAAGCATACGTGCTGATTTTAGCCTCCTGAAGCCCACGTCTGACCATGCCTCCCACAGGCAGCTCACCACACAGGAATGCTGCCCGCCAAGAGAACTGGCATGTGTGGGTTTCTTGTGCCTATAGCATGCAGAGCTATGCTTCCTTTTTTCAGCATTTGATTTTTCCAAACAAAAGGAGAAACCAAGCACACAAAAACTAACAGAGAATTGATGAACAACTTTGCATATATATAGAATTTCCAGGCAATAAAGCATGCTCTCCAACAAGCTTGTCTTTGTTTGGAGGAAAATTATGCTTTGCTTTCTCACAATGCCCTCTGCCAAGCCCAGTGTGCCCTCCTAATTTAAATTAGCCTTTCAATTGTATGATCGTTCTAAAAGAAACTAATTTTCACTGTGCTCTTTCAGGGAACTTAACCAAAACTTGATGGTGATGATGATGATGATGATGATGATGATTAATTTTTTTTGGCGGGATGGCAGTGGTGGTGGCAAGCCCACATAATAAGGTTTTCTCCTTCACCATGATTCTAAGATTAATCATTTTCTAAATACCTACAAATATTATTTTGATTATGTGAACATCTTTCAATAGCTGTTTATGAAAAACTCACGATACTGTAAAGTCTATAAAGAAATATGCCTCATAATATACGAGAAGAGAATTAAACCCAAATTGCAGTTATGTTCTAATTTGTAGATTATAATTCACTGTGCCATAATGATGCATCCTGAAAATTAGGTTATCTCAAAAAACTGATGAAAATCATTTTTCTTGTAAATCCTAAAATGCTTCATTCACCGAGTAATTTTATTCTGTGTGATCTCAATAAGGAAATTTTCAATCAAAGACCTGGAAAGGAAGGTTAAAAAATCTTGACAGTTTCCATAGGTTCCGTTTTCTATTGTATGTTGAAGTCCTCCCATCTGTATGAAGTTTGGCAGTTCATACAATCTGGCATAAGAATGGAGGATTGTTTAAAAAAAAAAAAACGTTTAAACTCTTGCTTCTCTGAGAACATCTTAATGGTCTTTCTCACTGCTGGTCTATTTACCAGAAAAGCCTCCATTTTCACTACGTTTTCTTAAATAGAGCTGTGAGAGCAGAGGATGCCATGACAACTGGGGGTGGGAGGAATCTGGTCAAAAGCGGGTTAATTTTTTAATTCTCATAATCGTATGGCCTTTGTATAAACTCGTAATCTGGACAAGCCAATCATTCTGCACGGCTTTGGGGCAAATTCTGGTTTGTTTTGTTTTTAAGAAAGTGTTATTTTTATTTCTCTCCTCCACGACTCCCTTCTTCCCATATACGAAAATGAGATATTCATCTCTGAATGCCCTTGGTGACCCAAGCATATATATTTTGGGACAAATTATGTCAGCAATAAAACTTGAGGTTTGCAATGCCAGAGAATTAAGTTAGAAGGGCATTATTTCTACATAAAATACTATATAAATAAACCATTTTACCAATATGTAGATTCACAGAAAATTGTGAACAATAACTCAAGAAATAATCCCTTTTTGGGCACATTTGTGTAAGTGACAAATCAACAGAGGTAGTTTATTGCAGGTGAGGAATGCACTGGGCTCTTTCCCCCAAAGATCCAGGGAGTTGGTAGAAAGCACTCAATACTCAGACGGGGAGCCGGCAAGGGTGGGAAAAGGTCTCCAACTCCTTGGAGATATCCACAGGCTCCATGTCCCAGCAGTTACCAATGACAAGTTCTAGAAAGCAAAACTTTTAATGAAACACTACAGGAAAGGACAATGCCACATGCTTTAAAAAATAAAAACAAGACAAACCCACCCGAATGGCTCACCACAGGACAGGAAATCAAGGGTAAGTACCAAAAAGCAGAATCCAGCTGTTGCCTCAAAAAAGATTAAAAACAAAGAAGAACAGAAAACATTAAAGCGAAACGTTTGCAGGGATGCTGCCAGGGGAGCATTTAAAACAGACCCAGATAGGAACAACAAATTGCTCCCCATTCCCCACCTTCTCTCATACACTGGAAGCCACAGAGAGCTCTCTAAAGAAAATTCAAAAATAGTTCTTCTGTTCGGTACCCTTTGAAGATGCTCGATGTGCGGCATCGGTAGGTCCACGAACATGCAGCATGTCCAAGACAGGTCAAAGCTAATTTTGTGATAATTGTTACGCAATGTTCATTGCCCACTACAAAGGCCAAAACAGTGCATTGCACGCAAGTGCCTGTGTAACTGTGAGTGTTTTCAAAAGGTTGGCATGAACTGTAATAAGAAACCAGATGGCAAGACATCAATATCTTTCCTTCGAGTTTCCCTGAAATGCTCCCTCAGAACACAGGCAGATCTCAGCACCCACTTCTCACCAAGTCACAGCCGAGTTTCTCTTCTCCTTAAATCCTCATTTCAGATTGAAATGAATGTGTTATACCATGCTTTTCCTGCTTGGTCAGAGTCACTTCTGCTTGCTTTCAAAATAAATTTCTTTCTTTCCTTTTTTTCTTTTTCTTTTCCCTTCTCACCTTCTCTCTCTCTCTCTTTAAACAAATAACTCTTCTACTCTCTCTCACTGAATCCTTTTCCGTGGAATAAAAAGAGAAGGAAACACTGCAAGAAAAGTGCAAGACTTAGAATCAGAACCTTTATAAAACTTAGCCCTCATTTTCTACCATACACCATGCAGCAGAAGAAAGTTTAAACCTTGGAAGTCATCACAGAAAAGCAATACTGTATAGTACAAAGAGACTCTCTGGCTAGAGGTGTATAGAGAGAGATGACTATTTCTACAGAATATCCACTGATGAAAGTATAAATGAACATACGGAGTCCTAAGTGCAGATCCATAAGGAACCCACTGGCCTCTAATGTTCTCTACAGGTCACTGTAGACCAAACAGGCAGTGAACACGGTTCCTGGAGCAAAGAAAGAAGGTGGCACAGTGGTCCCGGGGACAAGCCCATGTGTTACGTAGAACTACAAGTGTGCCAGGTCTTACCCGGATGCCCGGATGTGTACATTGCACACACACAGGGACATCTGCTATGATTTTTTTTCCAGATTAATAAAAGGATATATACAGTCAAGTTACATTGTTTGTGTTAGGAAAAGTCTGAGTCTTATTTGAGTCCTTCACCCAGGAGGTGTTCCATATGCCCCTACAGTGTGCCTGTTCTAATCATTTATGTCTCTGCATTCAGGAATGAAGAAAATGCCAGGCACAGGGGCTCACACCTGTAATCCTAGCACTTTGGGATGCCAAGGTGCAAGAATTGTTTGAGGCCAGGAGTTCGAGACCAGACTGAGCAAGAGGGAGATCCAGTCTCTATTTAAAAAAAAGAAAGAAAAGAAAAGGAAAAATTAGCCAGGCATGGTGGCTACCCTAGAGGCTGAGGCAGGAGGATGGCTTCAGCCCAGGAGTTTGAAACTGCAGTGAGCTATGATAACACCACTGTACTCTAGCCCAGGTGACAGAGATTCTATCTATTAAAAAAAAGAAGAGAAAGAAAAGAAAGAAAGAAAAGAATGAGAGATCTTTTCAGAGAATCATAAAGTAAAACAGGGGCTTTCAAACAGCATCTTTACCAAGGGTTTGGGTGGAATCTTCTGCTGGCTCGGAGCTAACTGATCAGACTGGCAATGTAACTATCACCAAGTGGGCCAGGCTGGGGGTGCATCTGGAAGCACACTGCGGGTGGTAGGTGATAGCATGCCTAAAACAGGACAAGAGAAGATCACCTACAGCTGGAACCTGCCTCTGACTCAAAGAATCACATTTCAGGGAAGGTGCTTTAGATTTCCATTACTGACTCACTGCCATTCCTAGAGTTTTTTCTTCCAAAGAAGACAAAGTTAAAATTTTCTCTGAATAAATGCATCATATTAAATACGATAGTTGCTCACACCCTATACCCCTGAGGCTCTGAATAAATCAAGAGGCTCACTTTTTAAAACATGGAAATAGAGTTATTGCATTTTTTTAAGTCTAGAATCATGAGTTAGAAGCCTGTGCCCAACTCCCACGATGTAGGGCAGCAGCCCGTGGGTCTGCTTTACCAAGTGCAAACTGCAGGAATGTGGTCGTTACTGTGCCCATGGTGTTTCAAGAATGCCCTTTTTTCCTTCACCTTTCCTTCCTTCTATGTTTCACTCAGAACATGAAGCAGAGGCCTTCATCTCTACATTCTCAGTTAACCTCCCAGCTGCCCGCAGTTCTCCTTGGGACTGAGCAGTCTGTGCCCCGCCCCCTGCCTTTGTTTGAGCATCCTCCTGACCAGTAATGCCCCTCCTCTGTCTGTCCTGCAGGCCCTCACCCACTCGTCTTGTACACTCCTAACCATGGGCCCACAGCTGACCATTTTTTCCAAGTCCTCGTCATACTCGGGAAAGTCTCCAGCCTTCTCTCTCTAGTAGCCCATCTGCTTTCATGTTAGCACCAGCCCGTGGCAGGGTGACTAACAGAAGGGGTCTCCTGTAAATGTTTGTTGCATAGGTAAGTATACAATGAGATGCCACAAATAAAGAGGGTGCCGAAAATGGGCAACATACTTTAAGACAGGAAAAAACTGTTTTAAAATTGGAATACTCGATACGTACCAATAATGTTTGTTATCGTGTATCCTGTAATTGCATGACTTGAGTATTACAATTTTAATACAGTTTTTTTCCTTTCTTCAAATGAGTGTGCATTTTTCGTGGCACCTTCTGTTTATGGGAAGAGACTCTGTGAGATGACAGCGGGACTCTGTCATCCTGGGTGGAGTGCCCTGTCAACTTACGGGGTATTTTTAATTTTCTTATTTTCTTGTTTAGTTATTAGTTCAAAGTTGAAAGGCTTGTGTTCCAAGGAATGTTACCACTGAACCAGGACATACAGAAGGCTGCCCTACACGCACCAGCCTGGCCAGTGCTGTATCCCATTCATTCTAAGGGCCTCTCTTAATTTTTATTCCTCTGGAAGCAGAACCTGAGAGGTGATACATTCCAGGAAGCAGGAGTGAATGGCAGGACAAGTGAGACAGGGAAGGCGGGAGAAGGTTAATGAGTCACCATCCCACCGGGGACCCTTGTTGAATGCATCTCAGAATTGTGCCTCTAAAACACAAGGGTCTGGGGGGCTTATCACCAGATTCTCATCTCCTGTTATTTGAGGGGAACCTCCAGAAGGACTAACTCCCCCTCCAAACTTCCGACCACCCTGAGTTTAGGAAACAGTTCTGAAGTGGAAGAGCTGAGAGATGGGGAGTTACAGGGTGGAGGGGGGTGAGGGGCAGGGACACGCCCAGGACTGCCTGTCACAGCTCCAGCTCAGTGGAAGGTCAGCTGCAGCACACATTCAACATTGATGAGGAAAGGGCAGTAGAGTGAATGGATGTGGCCTTACATCCCATTACGAAGCCAGGTAAAAAACTGGATTCCAAGCACAAGCTATTAATTGATGGAAAGAAAGTGCTTGATGGGGGCCATGGGGTTAGAGCTCCCTTGGGAATGGGTGACTAAACAAAGGAACACTCAGGACTCATCCGAGACTCATTCAGTTCACACCACCCTGCTCCCACCCTCCACATTTCCTGCCACCCCACCGTTCACGGGGCAAAGGGCTGAGCACTGCATACATCCTTTCTCAGTCACTGCAGCTTCTTCCCACTGTGTAAGTCAGTCCTGATGATCATTTTCTAAAAATGGGGGAAGGGAGCAGTAAAGTGGAAAGGAAGGGGACTTGCTGACCTGAGCACACTCAGTCATTTAAAGATAGTCCCTCTTGGGCTCTGAGAATAGATGGAGAAGAATGCCCAGCTGATGCACTGGGAGACCCTACTACCAACAACGGCAAACATACCACGCAGCTTTCTCCAAGCATACTTGAGAAAGCTGCTAGTATTCATTGTCACCGGAATTTTCTACGTCAGTTGGAAAAAGGCCGGGCCAAGTCCCATTCCTTGGTTGTTTTTATGCCTGACCCTCTGTACTCCACGGTTAATCTGAAAAGGATGCCAGGTGCCGCCCACCCTCCACACCGAATGTGCACCCTCCATCGACGCTCCATCTGCCTGTGATCCCACCACGCAGAACGACCGTCAGTGAATTTGGCTCTTTGTTTCTTGCAATCAGTCTCACTTTTCGAACACGAGCCTTTTAGCTTAATGCCAGCCCAGAATTTTGAGATAAACAGATGTCATGACAGTGAGATGAAGAAAAGGACCATAAAAGCAGAAATCAAAGCCGGCTTCTAAAGAAAATGCCTTCTTAAAAGGAGGGTGAGAAGGAAGTGGAGAGAAAGGAGGCAAAAACACACATCAAGAGATTAAAGGAAGTCAGAAGACACTGGGGACACGTACCTAGAATTTAATACGTGAGCGAGGTCACAGAGTAATATTAAGATCTGGCAAGGACCAGTTATTAATGTCACCAAAAGAGGAAAAGTAAAATCGGGGCTGGCTTCATGATGGCGTGAGCTGTGCACGCCCACAGAACCCCATGTTCCTAAGGGCCTCACACTCAGTGTAATTAACACTGTACTGTTGCCATCTTGAAATTCTTAGTAATTTTAGAACAAGGTGATTTATGTTTTCATTTTGCCCTGGATCCCCATCAATTATGTATCCAATACTAAGTAAAAAAAATAAAAGTTCTGAGACAAGCTCTTTCATTTGCAGGCGACAGCATAGCAAACATTTGCAGAGGTATTCTCAATGCCCTCCCTCCTTGCTCCTCAATGATTCATTTCAAGCTGTCTTGGTTTAAAGATGTTAGGAATTTCAGGCTATATAGGATGTTGGATAGAAGAGGGAATCAATCACCTAGTTGATGAGGGACAAAAGGAAGAAGTCTTAATGGATGAGATTGCAAATTCCCCCACCCCCACCGATTTCCTTATTTGCAGAAGTGGAGAAAATAAGACCTCAAAAAGGAACCAATCATCACTCTTCAAAAGAAGGTTCATTTATACAAAGCCTACCTTCCTTGTAAAGAAAACTCTTTAAGAGTCTCCTGTAGTGTCGCTCAATTAGAAATCCATTTTCCAGCTTAGTGCCTGCAGCTCAAGCGGTTAAGGCCCCAGCCACATACACCAGAGCTGGTAGGTTGGAATCCAGCCCAGGCCTGCCAAACAACAATTACAACTACAACCCCCAAATAGCCAGGCATTGTGGCAGGCGCCTGTAGTCCCAGCTACTTGGGAGGCTGAGGCAAGAGAATCCCTTAAGTCCAAGAGTTTGAGGTTGCCATGAGCTGTGATGCCATTGCACTCTACCCAGGGAGACAGCTTGAGGCTCTGTCTCAAAAAAAAAAAAAAAAATCAATTTTCCTTAAAAAAAATAAAAACAAACAAACAAAAAAAACCACACAGCAAAAGGTCACCCAATAGTCCCCGAGGACAACTGTGGAAATGACTGTTGCCAGTCAACCAGGTCCTGACTCTGAGGTTGAACTCTTATCAGTCATCAACATCCTCTCCTTAAATAGAGCCACTACAAATGTTACCACCAGCCTTCCTCAGACAAAATCAGGGATATGGCGTCAGAACCTCAGCTGACAAAATAAAAAGCCTCTAAATTACTCTCAGTTCACTGTAGACTTTCCTTCCGTATATGTTCCAAATTCACTGTTTACCGCTAAGGGGCTGCTTGTTCAAGTACTGCTTTCAGCCTGCAGGTGCTGGCCCTGGTGGCATTTGAACTTGACAACTGTAAAATACTGAGGCATACATCTTTCTGCCGTGGCTGTAGAAATATACCCAGTTCACCATGGGACGTTCCCAAAGACTGGTTGATAAAATCCCAGGAATAGAGAGCACCTCAAACAGTCTTGCATGTTGGAGTAAGTTTTCCTTGGCAAAATCTAAGAGAGAAGCCAATCATTGTTTACAAGTTTAAATATTGGCTTGGACCCAAATCTTACAAGATGTCTATCCATTTAAAAAAATTCTTCCCTGCTAGCTAACGTTAAAAAGTAACAAATCAGATGGAATTAGAGATGCACTGGGTAGCCTAAATGTACGTATACATACTTATTTCATTAAAGCTCATCCTTGTGTGTAAGTATGCCCCCTTGTGAAACCTTGTTCTGTGAGTGGAAACTCCAAGTTGACATGACCTCTGTGGGAGAAGAGGCATTTGTTATTTGGATACAATCCTAATTACAAAGTAGCTTGATGAACAGAGACCAAATGCTGCCCATGTTTCTAGCAACCCCACGTAATTTGGTCTCTCAACAACTGAAATCTGTTTGTAAGCAAATAAGACCCCTTTATTGACATTATTATGATGCACAAGTAGTATTGCCAAAGCCTGAACAATGGAAGTCCAACAAAAGTGGACTTCTTTCTTTATAAAACGTGCCAAAAAGATGTTAAAAGCCCATTAACTTGAAAGGAGACAGCATTATACCATCTTTTCCAGCTCTTTAGTAAGGAAAAGAAGCAAGTGCTGTGACTCTTAAAATGCACCTTTATAAATATTAAAAGAAAGGTGCTAGAATCATTCAATGTAATCTTTGAGACGATAAATATGATTTTCCTGGTATTTAAAATTAGATCCCAACTGCCCATCAATCTCAGAAATTGCTCGTCGGCACTCACACGTTCCTCTCCCTCAGTGAAGAGGTGTCTGGGAAGTCGATTAAAGCTCGTCTTTATTTCCCCATAAGTGGTTACCGGCCCCAGGAAGATGGACAACTGGGCTCTCTGCCAGGTCAAATTCTTCCCATTAAGCAATTGGAGAATGTGAGGCATCCAGCAGTTAACTGGCTCTAGCAACATGAAATCACCATCACTCAGATAAATATGGGAAACTCTTGAAAAATGCTGCTTTCTATTTTGAGTTCAATCTTTCATGAAAAAGGAGAAAAATATTAAGGTGATCATAACAAGCCAGATCACTGAGCAGCTACTGCAAAGTCTAATGTGGATTGAAAGCGGTTTTCAGAAACATTCAGGTTTTCAGAGAGGGTTGAGTCAATACCAGGGGCTGAGAAATATCTTTATGTTACAAAAGGAAAAATGGAGGGAGATGGAGAATCAACTTATTTGTCTACAAAAGAATGATAGAATTCTCTGATGTACTTCCTAGTACTAAAAGCTGGTCCACCAATAAATACCCTGCTTCCTCCACCATGGAAATAACTATTAACAATGTTACTAATAACTCTCCAAAGAACACAGTGTGTCTAGCCCACCCTGCAGTTCAGTCTTCTCTACCATGGAGATGCAGGAGAGCTGGGTGCTATGGCCCTCAGTCTTCTTGGCCAAATTCTCTCTTCAGCCTCAGCTTTTTTTTTCCATCTATAAGATGGCAGGATAGAGAAGAGGAGAAAAAAATAATTCCTAAATAACACACAGTTAAAAATTCTAGAATTCCTCCACCTGCTGCAAGTGTGTCTGACTCATTCTCATGTACTGGTTAATAACATTCAATACCCCAGTGTTGATTAGTCACTTCTTGAGGTTCTGCTGGGTTCCAGGCACCTGGGTGACATACTAAAGATGCAAAATTAAATAAGATACAGAACCCCATCCTTTACAACAGGCGTCCTCAAACTATGGCCCGTGGGCCACATGTGGTCCGCCTAGGACATTTATCCGGCCCACTGGGTGTTTTTGCCGCCGCTGCCTGTCCTGCTTAGCAGCCGACTCATCCTGGGGCCCACAGTCCGGCCCTCCAATGGTCTGAGGGACAGTGCACTGGCCCCCTGTTTAAAAAGTTTGAGGACCCCTGCTCTACAGCTTTGGCTCTAGCAGGAGAAAACACAAAACCAGGAATTAGAGGGTGGTGCCTGTGGATCAAAGGAGTAGGGTGCTGACCCCATATACCAGAGGTGGTAGGTTCAAACCCAGCCCCAGCCAAAAACTGCAAAAAAAAAAAAAAAAACCCCAAGAAATCAGGAATTAGAATGCTAGCACCAATGATAAGTGCTTTAACGCATGTCTGTAAAAAGGGATGTGGGAGCCTAGAAGAGCCCAAAACAATATATTTTGGGGAATTCAGAAATTCACAAAGAAGGAAAACCAAGCAGGAAAGGTTTTCTAAGTAGGAAAGAGGAGAGTGGCCTTCCAGACAAAGGGACTAGTATGTACGAGGGCTCTCAGACCCATGAAGAGGTTGGGCAAGCAAAGGAAATGTTGAGAGTAGGGAGACAGGCATCACTAAATAGAAAAGCATCCTTGAGCAGGGATTAAGGAACGTTTCCCATGATAGGCTGATGAGTAAATAATTCAGGCTTCGTAGGACACATAGGGCCAGTTCAGCTACTCACTTCTGTCACTGTAACACAAAAGCACATAAACAACATATAGATAAGTGTTTAAAATAAAGCTTCGTTTACCATCTAGATTTGGCCCATAGGCCATAGTTTCACAACCTCTATCCTGGAGCAAAAGAGAAGATAAGATTATAAGGGCAAGCTGGAAATCAGATTTGAGAGTTCCTATAGGCATTACAGAGATGCTTGGGAGAAATATTAAAATTTTTTAAGAGCGATGATAAAATGTGTTAAGAATAACAGCAGCATGGGATATGAACATTTTCACAACCTGTATTATTAAAATAAAAACTGTTATCTTGGGCTCAGCGCCTGTGGCTCAATCGGCTAAGGCGCCAGCCATGTACACCTAAGATGGCAGGTTTGAATCCCCAGCCCGGGCCCGCCAAACAACAATGATGGCTGCAACCAAAAAATGGCCGGGCGTTGTGGCGGGCGCCTGTGGTCCCAGCTACTTGGGAGGCTGAGGCAGGAGACTCGCTTGAGCCCAGGAGTTGGAGG
>CAUYQV010098067.1:0-17722 GCA_963574575.1 Galagoides demidoff | reverse complement strand
AGAGTGCCATGGCATCACAGCTCATAGCAACCTCCAACTCCTGGGCTCAAGCGAGTCTCCTGCCTCCGCCTCCCAAGTAGCTGGGACCACAGGCGCCCGCCACAACACCCGGCCATTTTTTTTTTGGTTGCAGCCATCATTGTTGTTTGGCAGGCCCAGGCTGGGGATTCGAACCCGCCACCTTAGGTGTACGTGGCTGGCGCCTTAGCCGATTGAGCCACAGGCACCAAGCCCAATGGATGCTTTTCTGTTTGTTTAGTTCCTTCATTTCTTCAACAATGTTCTGAGGTTTTCAGCATACAAGTCTTCCACTTCCTAAATTTCTCCTAAGTATTTTCTTCTTTTTTTTTTTGTTTGTATTTTCTTCTTTTTGATGCTATTATAAATGCAGTTGTTTTGTTTAATTTCATTTTTGGATTGTTTATTGCTAGTGTGTAGAAATACAACTTATTGGCCAGGCACAGTGGCTCACACCTGTAATCCTAGCACTTAGGAGGCCGAGGCAGGTGGATTGCCTCAGCTCAGGAGGTTGAAACCAGCCTGAGCAAGAGTGAGACCCCCATCTCTACTAAAAATAGGAAAACTAGCTGGGTATTGTGGCAGACGCCTATAGTCCCAGCTACTTGGGAGGTTGAGGCAAGAGGATTGCTTGAGCCTAGGAGTTTGAGGATGCTGTGAGCTGTGATGCTGTGGCACTCTACCCACGGTGACAGAGGGAGACTGTCTCACGAAAAAAAAAAAAAGAAGGTAATACAAGTGATTTTTGCATATTGATCTTGGATTTTGGAAGCTCACTGACCCAATTTAGTAGCTCTTCTAGTTTTTTTGTGACTTTTTTTAGGTTTTTCTATATATGAGATCATGTCATCTGCAAATAATGACAGTTTCACTGCTTTCTTTCCAGTCCAGATGCCTTTGATTTCTTTTTCTTGCTTAACTGTCCTGGCTACAACCTCCAGTACACTATTGAGTAGACGTGATGAGAACAGACATCCTTGTCTTGTTCCTGATCTTAAAGGGAAAGCTTTCAAGTCTTTTACCATTAAGCAAAACCATTAAGGTTTTGCTTTTCACTAACACTTTATCTCCACTGTCCAGTGTTGTGACTGACATTCAATGATTATCTGTTGGCTGAATGATTGCAGGAAGAATGAAGAGGACTCATAATGGCTGCTAGAGCCCAGTCTCCCCATGAGTGACTCTAGATGTCCATGACCCTGACCTCAAGTTTGGACACTTTCTCCTTGCTACTCCCTGCAGCCTGCTGGCTTGACCAACAACATGGGTCCTGTTATAAATGATACCCTCTGCAGATAAGGAAACAGGCTCAGCTGTGTTGAGTGCTTATGAGCTGTGTGGCTAGTGGGAGAGGCTGGCTTCTCTCAGGTCACAGTTCTCGTACCTGCTGGCTTCAGGAGAGGAGGTTACTAAACCCTCATGGCCGGGCGCAGTGGCTCACACCTGATATCCTAGCAGACTGGGAATCTGAGGCAGGTAGATTGCTTGAGTTTAGGAGTTGGAGACCAGCCTGAGCAAGAGCAAGATCTCATCTAAAAAATAGCCAGGCATTGTGGCAGGCGCCTATAGTCCTAGCTACTCAGGGAGGCTGAGGCAGGAGGATTGCTTGAGCCCAGGAATTTGAGGTTGCTGTGAGCTATGACAGCACCACTCTACTGAGGGTGACAAAGTGAGCCTCTGTCTCAAAAAATAAAAATAAAGACATAATGCATCTTTGCAGAGCATCATTCTGTCCCGAATTTGGAGGGGAAAAGGAGACTGTACTTCAGGGGAATATTCTGGATGCATATCCTTTTATGATAGCAGATTTCCAGGAGATTCCTCTCTTCTGCAGCAGGCTCCCTGGAGGTGGGCTCTGTTCTGCTGGGGTGCTCAGGTGTGGAGTGGAGTCTGTGTTCTATCTTGGGCTAGTGGGACAGTCCTCCCTTTTGAGCTATGACATGAGTGGGGGGATGGGGTAGCTCCCAGGATGTCAGTTATGCCATTACTTTGATCCCCCACATGGGAGGCAAGAAGAGTAGGGGGTTACATTTCCCATTTTACAGATGACTAAAAAGTCTGTTAAAGAACAGGAATGGGCTCAGTGCCTGTGGCTCAAGCAGCTAAGGCGCCAGCCACATACAACTAAGGTGGCAGGTTCAAATCCACCCGGGCCCTCCAAACAACAGTGAGGGCTGCAACCAAAAAATAGCCGGGCGTTGTGGCAGGTGCCTGTGGTCCCAGCTACTTGGGAGGCTGAGGCAGGAGACTTCCTTGAGCCCAGGAGTTGGAGGTTGCTGTGAGCTGTGATGCTATGGCACTCTACCCAGGGAGACAGCTTGAGGCTCTGTCTCAAACAAACAAAAAAAAAAGGAACAGGAGTGGCCAGAGGTCCTGAAAATCAGAACATGTTTGCACCTGCTATAGACAAGGGCTGATCACTCTCAAAGGCTGGGTCAGCTTCAAGGGAGCATTTTGTAGAAGCCCCACAGCCAGCAAACAGTGTACTTGAAGCAGAGGTTTCCAGACCTCCCCATCATGGGCCTGCAGGGCCACATAGACCTGGGGTTAATTGTGGGGCCCTGGGAGCTTTGGTGTCTCTGGGCCTGGGCGCCCCTGCCCCAGGGGTGCTGTGAAGGCAGGAAGGCTGCCCTGCTTGAGGAGGCAGCCAGAGGGCCTCAGGTAGAACTTTCTGCATTTTGTGCCATTATGGAGGAAAAAAGGCCTCTGGGAAGAAAGAAAGAAACCTTCACAAAAGGAAGCAGGGAATGAGAAAGCTTCAGCAGAGGCACAGCCAGGACAGAACACAAGTCTCCAGAAGTGGGGAGAGGAGGACGGGATGGGGAGGAATGGAAGAAAGAACTGGACCCAGAGGAGACGAAAGAGTAGCATTTATCAGGTGTTGCCTCTGTATCAGGCGTGGTGCTTTGTGACCTTTAATGTTACAATAGCTCTGAGAGGTCGGTTTTACTCTTCTTTTTATAGATGAGGAAATAGATGCTACTTCTCTTGCCAGAGGTCACCCAGCTAGTAAATAACTGGGCCAGGATTGGATCAAAATACATCTCAGCTGTCATTGGTGGCACAAGGGTTTCCGGTTCCGGGAGGGCAGGGAGTTAGGCCACAGTGGTGATGCTTTGGGAGCCCAGAAACACTAGTAGGGATACGTGGGGTGGTGGCAGACAGGCTTCTGCCTCTGCCAGTTCCTTGCTGTGAAACCTGAGGCCTGTAAACTCGCCTCCCTGAGCGGACCAAACAAGATGGACATGAAGTAGCATGTACAGGGTGGGCTTGGGGCAAGCCCCACAGGGTGAGTGGTGCCAGTTTCAGTCCTGCCTTCTCCGGGCTTCCAAAACTTGACACTTGAATTCCGTCTCTTTGTGTTACTATAGATTAGGGACACCCAGAGGGCAGGGCAGAGGCTGTTTTTCTGTGCACTCTGCACAGGCCTGGCTGCAGGTAAGCACCATGAATGCTTCATGGCAAATGCGAACACAGATGGAGCAATGGCCGGGCCGGGCCTGGTAGTGCTGATACTTACTGGGCTTTCCAGCCTCCATCCCATGCTGGGCAGATACTATCCTCTGGTTGTTTTTGGTCTTTCCCACCCAGCTCCATCCTTCTGGCCACTCCTGACATTCTGAACACTGCCTTAATTAATTCTCTCTACCTAAGTGCCCGCTTCATTAGGGTGCTTTCTGCCACGAGTTTTTGGCTTAATTATGTGGTGTTGTTCATTGTACTTAGTCAGGGAATCTGATTAATCACCGTTTTATTTATCCAAATGTTCATTTATCTGCAGCCGGTGTCTCAAGGGAGAGCCTTGTTTTTGCTGAGTTTTCCCTGCCTGGATTGTCTTCTCCTGCACCCTGGTCTGAAGTGCTCCTTAGAGGGCACCTTCTTCCCAGTCCTTTGCTTCCTGCTAGGGGGCCCAGCTCTGGGAGGTGGGACTGGGGGTATCTCAGCAGGTTGAACAAAGGGACTTGGGTAGACATAGAATGGGCATTGCCTTGGAGAGTGGGACCCCAGGGATGGAGAATTCTGGGCCCTGATCTCAACCAAGAGAGGCCTTGCATCTCCACCTGACCATCCCACCTCAGGCCCATCCTCCTCCCCCAGCCAGAGAGCACAGTGCCCAAAGCACCCAGCTTCCATATCCCTCTGCTCAAGCTTTTCCTGCCTCCTAGGGACCAACAGAAGAAAGCCCTGGGTTTGAGGTCCAGCTACATCTCTTCCCCACTGCCACTCCTCACTTCATCCAACCAGAACTGCCCCTGGCCCCCACATTGTCCATACTTTCCCACGTTTCAGGTGGCCAACTTGTCCCAGTTTGCCCAGGACTTTTGTATTTTGTCCCTGAAAGTGCTACCCCCTGATAAACCCCATGGTCCCAGGCAAACCCGGACAATTGGTCACTCTACCCTCAGCTCAGGGTTTGTCCCCCATCAATTTCTTATTTGAATATCTTTGTTTCCTTAAAAAAGTATTACTCCTTGGCCTCTTTGCCCTGTTGTCATGGCAGTGGAGGCCCATTCACTGTCCCTGGCGAATTTATCTTACTCTGTAAATCTATCCTCATTCTCAATAAACTTTGTTTCTTGCTTAAAAAGTATTACTCCTCAATGTAAAAACCTTGCAGAAATAGATCTGTTTGCTTTTCAAAGACCCCGTAATACCACTTCTCAGAGCTAACAAGTTAACACATTGGTGATTCTTTTTTTGCTTATTGAGAAAAGTAGGGGCCGGGTGAGGTGGCTCACACCTGTAATCCCAGCACTCTGGGAGGCCAAGGCAGGTGGATTGCCTGAGCTCAGGAGTTTGAGACCAGCCTGAGCAAGAGTGAGACCTGGTCTCTACTAAAAATAGAAAAACTAGCTGGGCATGTGGCAGACCCCTGTAGTCCCAGCTACTCGGGAGGCTCAATCAAGAGGATCTCTTGAGCCCAAAGAGTTTGAGGTTGCTGTGAACTATGGTGCTATAGCATTCTCCTGAGGGGGACAGAATGAGACTGTGTCTCATAAAAATAATAATAATTGTGATACTCAAGTGGCTGCACCTATCTCTTCTCAGTTCGTATCTCGGCCCTCTTTCCACACCCTGTTGTAATGTCTACCTTGTGTTCCATAATTTACTGTGTCCCCTTCTGAGGGAATCTGGAATGTTTTCATTATTATAGTCAATTCAAAGTCAAATTAATTTATCATTTATTTTTATTTATTTACTTATTTATTTTTTGAGACAGAGCCTCAAGCTGTCACACTGGGTAGAGTGCTGTGGCATCAGAACTCACAGCAACCTCCAACTCTTGGGCTTAAGCAATTCTCCTGTCTCTGCCTCCCAAATAGCTGGGACTACAGGCCCCTGCCACAACACCCAGCTATTTTTTGGTTGCAGCCGTCATCGTAGTTTGGCGGGCCCTGGGCTGGATTCAAACCCTCCAGCTCAGGTGTATGTGGCTGGTGCCTTAGCCGCTTGAACCACAGGCACTGAGCCTTTTTATTCTTTTTTTTAGAGACAGAGTCTCACTCTTTTGCCATAGATAGAGTGCTGTGGCATCACAGCTCATGGCAACCTCTTGCTCCTGGGCTTAGGCTCTCTTGCCTCAGCTTCCCAAGTAGCTGGGACTACAGGCACCCACCACAGCGCCCAGCTATTTTTGTTGCAGTTTGCCTGGGGCTGGGTTCGAACCTGCCACCTTTGGTGTATAGGGCCAGCACCCTACTCACCAAGCCACAAGTGCTTCCCTCAAAGCCAAATTTAAATGTCACCTCCTCTGTAAAACCTTCTTTGACCCT
Organism: Galagoides demidoff; assembly: GCA_963574575.1. Taxonomy (NCBI): domain Eukaryota; kingdom Metazoa; phylum Chordata; class Mammalia; order Primates; family Galagidae; genus Galagoides; species Galagoides demidoff. The sequence continues at coordinate 11,930 of CAUYQV010098067.1, read as the reverse complement.
ACCAGTGATCCCAGGTATTTTTATTATTACTCTTATTATTTTAATAATACTATTTGAAATAGATTTTTTGTTTATTTTTAAGAGACAAGGTCTTACTCTGTTACTCAAGTTGGAGTGCAGTGGCATGATCATAGCTCACTGTGACCTCCTGGGCTCAAGTGATCCTCCTGCCTCAGCCTCCCAAGTAGCTGGGACTGCAGGCATGTGCCACTATGCCCAGCTGTTTTTTTTTTTTTAGAGATGGGGGTCTGACTGTTACTCAGGCTGATCTCAAACTCCTGGCTTCAAGCAGTCCTCCTGCCTCAACCTCCCAAAGTGCTAGGATTGCAGCTTGACCATTAGTTAAACGTTTATGGAGTGCTTACTGTGCAGCCACTTGACATATATTATCTCTTTCAATTTTCACAACTCTGGGAAGTGTGGAGACCACTATCATCCCCATTTTACAGGTGAGAAAGCTGAGGCTCATGTGGAAAATAAAACCCCAGTTCATGCAGCTGGTGACTGGCAGAGCCAAGATCTAAACCTAAGCAGTCTGACTCCAGTGTGTGCCCTCTGTTCCACTCCCCCAAACTGACGCTTGTGGTTTTCCAAAGGGTGGACTGCAGTGGGTGCTGGAGCCCAGAGCAGGGTCTGAGGCACCATCCCAGGGCAAGGCCAGAGGAGGTGCTGATGAAAGGTCAGATCTGCAAAGCTGGAAGCCTCTAGCTTCTAATTCACCTCCTGTGAAAACCAGAAATGATGGTGGAGGAGGGCCAGATGGGAGACAGTAGCATCCAAGAAACAGGCTCTGCTGGGCTCCCATGGGGTGTCTGAGGTCTCTGGATCTGGGCGAGGAGCCCACCCCACAGGCAGAAAGCAATACAGAAGAGAGTTGGAGGAGGTGCCAGGAGGCCTGGTCCTGGGAAGGAATCTTGGAGAAGCCCTCTTAGTCCTCTCAGCACCACTGTGAGATGGGCACCCTTGTCTCCATATACAGAAGAGGAAACTGAGTCACAGAGAATACTAGCCTGCAGGCCAATCTCTGTACTGCTCCATAATGCCTCCTATCACGGCCCCCATGGTTGGGCCAGATGGACTAGGAACTTTTTGTTTGTTTGTTTGTTTTCAAGACAGAGTTTCACTTTGTCACCCTCGGTAAAGAGCTGTGGCGTCACAGTGCACAGCAACTTCAAACTCTTGGGCTTAACATATTCTCTTGCTTCAGCCTCCCAAGTAGCTAGGACTGCAGGTGCCCACTACAATGCCCGGCTATTTTTTTGTTGCAGTTGTCATTGTTGTTTAGCTGGCCTGGGCTGGGTTTGAACCCACCAGCCTTGGTGTATGTGGCTGGCGCTGTAACCACTGTGCTACAGGTGCTGACCCTGGACTAGGAACTTTTATTTTATTTTATTTTATTTATTTTTTTTGAGATGGAGCCTCAAGCTATCCCCCTGGGTAGAGTGCCATGGCATCACAGCTCATAGCAACCTCCAACTCCTGGGCTCAAGCGAGTCTCCTGCCTCAGCCTCCCATGTAGATGGGACCACGGGCGCCCGCCACAACGCCCGGCCATTTTTTGGTTGCAGCCATCATTGTTGTTTGGCGGGCCCGGGCTGGGGATTCGAACCTGCCACCTTAGGTACGTGGCTGGCGCCTTAGCGGATTGAGCCACAGGTGCCAAGCCGGAACTTTTATTATTTTTTTTTTTTTTGCAGTTTTTGGCTGGGACTGGGTTTGAACCCACCACCTCTGGTATATGGGGCCAGGGCCCTACTCCTTCGAGCCATAGGTGCCACCCATTTTTTTTTTTTTAAAGACTTCCCCGGGTGGTGCCTGTGACTCAAAAGGGTAGGGCGCCGGCCCCATATGCCAGAGGTGGCAGGTTCAAACCCAACCCCAGCCAAAAAAAAAAAAACAACTTCCCCCTTGGTAGCACCCCACACTGCTTGGCCCAGGATTTATGCAAATTAATGTAAATATATGCTAATTAGATCACTACCAGGCATTTTGTTCTAATGGAGCTGCCAGCTCTCAGAGGTGTGGTGAGATAGATTTGCCCAGAAGGGGCCTGCAGAACCCCCAGCTGGGGAAGAGGTGGGGACAGGTCAGTGGTCACTGAGATGAGAGGGTGGGGTTGCCATAGAGACACAGACCAGGCCCCTGCCTCTGCCTTCTGACAAGACCAGAGCTGGCTGGATCAGCGTGCTGAGATGTCCTGCCTCCTTAGCAACTCCAAGCTGGTCTCTGAGGGCTAATTATGTGCAAGGTAGTGACCAGCTGCTCCCTGCTCCCCCAGGCCCAGCTGAGATAGAGGATTGGGCCACAGCAGGAGGTCGTGAGGACAGACAGATGGCAGGCTAGGGCCTGGGGGCACAAGGACCTGTCCTGAGGAGGAGGGAGATAGATCACCACTACAGAGCAGAAGTGCCCTCCTGCAGGGCCAGGGGGGCAAGATTTCCAAATTCAGGGCATGCCAACAGGAAAGAGTGTGGTGAGGAAGAGCAAGGGCTTGGCCCCCAGACAGGCTGATCAGAGTCTTAGCTCTTCTGTGTCCCCTCAGGCAAGCCCCTGCACTTCTCTGGCCCTGTCTGTGAATGGAGGCAGGATTAAGAAGAGCGGTGAAGAGTAGGAGGTTTAGTAGGCAGTAAGTGCTCAATAAAGTTTTCCAAGAATGACCCCCCAAGAGAGGTCATTTATCTCTTTCTGGGAGATTTTTGTTTTGTTTCCTAATGGGAAACAACTTCTTACCCCTCTGACAGATAAGGTGTCACTGGTGTCTGTGCTGAGGAGGGAAACTGTAGGCCTATCATCCTCTAGAGAACAGAAACTGCGTCCTCTGTGTTCACCACTGAGTTCTCAGGACCAGAAATGTTTGTAGGTGCAATGAATGAATGGACCTTAAGTACTCGGAATAGCATTGGCTCAAATGGGAGATGAATAAATGTTAGCTGTTACATCATTGCCCTTGGGAGGTTGGGCTGGTGACTCTGATTCAGGGCAGGCTCTGTCCCCCACTCCACTCTGTCCTTCCTCCTCCCCTGACTGTCAGGTGGGTGGGTAGAGTGGTGAGTGTAGAAACCAGGATTCAGAGACCAGCTCTGCCATGTCCTGAGTGACCTCAGAAGACCAAGGTAACTGCTCCATATCACAGCAATGAAACCAGGGCTTTGGGCGAGGAGGGGAGGTGGATCTACATGTAGTTAGTCTGAAGGAAGCAGGGATGTGAGGGACATGATGGACCAAGGGCAGCCGAGCCAGCATCTGGGGAAGAAGGGCCATTAGGCCCTCAGCAAAAGTCATAGAACTTCAAGCCAGAACCCCTGCAAGGCAGGAAAGCCACAACAACACCAAGCCTAGACATCAGTTTGGAGCTACTGAAGCCCCCATTGTACAGATGAGAAGACTGAGGCCCAGAGGCCTATGGCATATGGGGCTGGCACTATACTCCTTTGAGCCACAGGTGCTGCCCCATACAGCACAATCTTAGCAAAGTAGGAGACTTCAGATCCTTAGAGCCAGGCAAGTACTCTTCATCATCTAAGTGATAAGTCAATAATTTAAAACATTTTTTCTTTTTTTATTCTTTGAGACAGAGTCTCACTCTGTCCTGGATAGAGTGCCATGGTGTCAGCATACTCACCTCAACCTCAAACTCTTGGGCTTGAGCAATCCTCTTGCTTCAGCTTCCCAAGTAACTGGGACTACAGGCACCCACACAATGACTGGCTAGTTTTTCTATTTTTAATAGACACAGGGGTCTCACTCTTGCTCAGGGTGGTCTCAAACTGCTGAGCTCAGGCAACCCACCTGCCTCTGTCTCCCAAAGTGCCGGGATTACAGGCATGTGCCACTGTGCCCAGGCAAACCATTTTTTTCTTAACTTAAAAAAAAATATTTGCTATAACAAAGTTCAGAAATACAGAGGCGTGTTTAGTTAAAATTAAAAGTCTCCCTGTCTCCCCGTCCTCTCTCCCTAGTGACAACTTACTATCTCCGTTTACCATGTCTTTCCCTGGCTCTTGATCCTGCATGCAGAGCTGCACACATTTGGTGTCTGGGTGTGGGGGTGGTTACACAAATGGAATCACATTGTTCTGCAGCTTGTTTCACTTTAACAGTGATGGCCTTGGCCATTTTCCAGTGGGACAGAAAGAGGCAGAAGGGCTTCAGAAGCCCTGGAAGAATGCACATGTGTGTGCATGCGTGTGTTCATGCATGCATGGGTGCATGTGTGTGTATTGGGGGCTAGGGAGGATTCTCCACACCTTATTCTGTATAGTGGAAGGGATGCTGGCAGAGGAACCTCCACTATCGGCACCTACAGAATTGTGGTTTCTGTTGTTAGACTTGAGCAATGCAATGCAGCATCCATGCCATTTATTCACTGCCATATCCCCTGGACTGAGCCTAACTGCCATATCCCCTGGACCTTTACCTACGGCCTAGCACATAGTAGGTGCTCAAAAAGTATTTGTTTGCCCTGGCATGGCAACTCATGCCTGTGATCCTAGCACTCTGCAAGGCCAAGGTGGGAAGATTCCTTGAGCTCATGAATTTGAGATTAGCCTGTAAAAAAAAAAAAAAATTAGCTAGGCTTTGTGGCAGACCCTTGTAGTTCCAGGTACTCAGGAGGCTGAGGCAAGAAGATCACTTGAGCCCAAGAGTTTGAGGTTGCTGTGAGCTGTGATGCCACAGCACTCTACCGAGGGCCACATAGTGAGACTCTGTCTCAAAAAAAAAAAGTATTAAGGGAATTGAATCCCTGTTAGGACCCATCTTCCTTGACTTTGCCAAAGACCACCTGCTTTCTGTGACTCTGTTCCTTTCCGTCTCTTGTTGGGTGTTTATTTCAATTCATGCTCAAATGGCATTGACCCCAGATAGACCCCCAGGAATGGGGGCAGAACTCAGGGATTGTGAGGAGACCCTCCCCTTAGGCAAGTCACTCACTTGCCCCCTCTCTGCCACCAGCCCGATTGCTAACCTCCGTAATGAGCGGCTGGACCAGTGGATCTCAGGAGTCCTTCAACTCGGCCATGTGAGGCTTCAGTCCCACTCCCTCATTTCACGGATGAAGGGCTGAGTCAAGTTTAATTTTGTCAGCTGCCTCAGAAATCCACTGGGAAGGAGGGCTTGAGTACCAACTATGTGCTAGGCACCTGATTGACTGGGAACTCTGTATATATTCCGTTTGACTACTCAGAGCCCTTTATTTTATTTTATTTTATTTTATTTTTTTCTGAGACAGAGTCTCATTTTATCGCCCTCAGTAGAGTGCCATGAGTGTCAGCTCACAGCAACCTCCAACTCCTGGGCTTAGACGATTCTCTTGCCTCAGCCTCCCGAGTAGCTGGGACTACAGAGCCCACCATAACACCTGGCTATTTTTTGTTGCAGTTTGGCCAGGGCTGGGTTCAAACTGGCCACCCTTGGTATATGTGGCCAGTGCCCTAACCACTGAGCTACAGGTGCTGAGCTGGCTAATCTTTTTAAACTTTTTTTTTTTTTTGAGACAGAGTCTCAAGCTGTCCCCCTGGGTAGAGTGCTGTGGCATCAAAGCTCACAGCAACCTCTAACTCCTGGGCTCAAGTGAGTCTCCTGCCTCAGCCTCTGAAGTAGCTGTGACCACAGGTGCCTGCCACATGCCTGGCTATTTTTTTTTTTTTTTTTTTTGGTTGCAGCTGTCATTGTTGTTTGCTGGGCCCGGGCTAGATTCGAACCTGCCACCTTAGGCGTATGTTGCTGGCGCCTTAGCTGCTTGAGCCACAGGCGCCGAGCCTTAAACATTTTTTTTGTACACACAGGGTCTTGCTATGTTGCCTAGTCTGATCTTGAACTCCTGGCCTCAAGTGATAATTCTCCCAAAATACCTGGAATTACAAGCATGAGCCACCGTGCCCTACCCTTCAAGACATTTTACCAGTGAGGAAACTGATGCTCAGAGAGGGAGAGTAGTTTGACAAAGTCACACAATGAGTCAATAACTAGACTGGAATTCAGGTCTGCCTGTCTCTAAATAGGGAGTCTCATCCTTCAGTCAGTAAGAGACAGAACAGGGCTCAACCAAACTGTTCTTCAGAAACTTCGGGGGCACCTCCCTTATCATTCCCCAGACACCAGAAATCTATGCCCAGAGCCTATGGCAACAGAGCTGGATTTTAGCCAGGGAAGTAGTTGACTTATAGAATTGGCTGGAAAGGGCTTAGGCATGGAGGCTTCTGATGGGTTCCATGGCCATAAGCCCCTGTCCCACCCCTGTCCTATCCAGCTTCCTGGTGCTGGGGTGGGCCTAAATACATTATTCATCCCTCACCCCCCACCTCTCACCCCCGCACCTTGGAGTTGGTGTCTAGACAGACAAGAGCATCCTACTGAGAACAGAGGCAGCCCTGACTCTGGGCTGAAGGTTCCCATGGCAACAGTATCCCCCTAGGCTGGCAGCTACCTGATAAATAAATAATTAGGGGTGGGGGTGGGGAGTTCAGGGCAGGGGGAGGGGCAGCCGGGGAGCCTGGGGAATCTTCACTCTGGAGAGGAGAGGGGCAAGTTAGGCTCAAAGTAGGCTGTAGGGATGGGATTGTCATTGTCAGGTGAAGGAAGAAGGTGGATGGAGAAAAGTGGCCAGATGTGAGAGAGATTTGGAAGATTAGAGAGCCAGGGCTCAAGGACAGGCTGGGCAGGGAGGTGAGAGGCAAGAGGGAGACCAAGATCTAAAATTTGGGTTTCTCACTCATGCAGCTGGATAGATCATTGGGCCCAAAACACTGGAAATGGACAGGGTTTGGTATATTAATTAAGTTTACAATGAGCCATTGGTTGTAAAAGGGGCTGCAAAGTGAGTGGGTCTCACTGAAGCTTGGCTGGCCATACATTTCCTGGGACAAGTGGAGCCAGAAAGAGGTCCCAGGATATGGCCCTGGGACATTCTCACATTTGGGAGGATGAGTTGCCAGAGAGTGGCCAGAGAGGTCAAGGGATGAGTTTAACTTTTAGCACCTGCTTGTACTGGACCTGCACTTGCCACTGAAGTTACAGCAGTGAACAGCACAAGCAGAAATCCTTGCCCTCACGGAGCTTGCCATCCACTGCAGGAGACAGTAAGGAGTTGGTGGTGTGTGTTCGCCAGTCATTGAGCAACGTAGGAAAAATAAAGCAAGGTAGGGAGACAGGGAGCTCTGCAGAGAAATACAACTTTATTTTTTATTTCTTTTCTTTTTTTTTTTTTTTGAGACAGAGTCTTACTATTTCACCCTCAGTAGAGTGCCATGGTGTCACAGCTAACGGCAACTTCGTGGGTTTAAGCGATTCTCTTGTCTTGGTCTCCCAAGTAGCTGGGACTACAGGCACCTGCCACAACACCCGGCTATTTTTTTGTTGTAATTGTTATTGTTTAGCAGGCCTGAGCCAGGTTCGAACCCACCAGCCTGGGTGTATGTGGCCAGTGTCCTACCCACTGAGCTATGGGTGCTGAGCTAGAAATACAATTTTATTTTATTTTATTTTATTTATTTATTTATTTTTGAGACGGAGCCTCAAGCTATCCCCCTGGGTAGAGTGTCATGGCATCACAGCTCATAGCAACCTCCAACTCCTGGGCTCAAGCGAGTCTCCTGCCTCTGCCTCCCAAGTAGCTGGGACCACAGGCACCTGCCACAACGCCCGGCCATTTTTTGGTTGCAGCCATCATTGTTGTTTGGCAGGCCTGGGCTGGGGATTCGAACCTGCCACCTTAGGTATACGTGGCTGGCACCTTAGCCAATTGAGCCACAGGCACCGAGCCTAAACTGAAGTTTTTATACAAAAGCAGTCTGAGAGGTTATTATAGTGAACATTTTTGTGTTTCTTTTAAGTAGTAAGGAGATGATGGGAAAGTACAGGGTTTTTTGTAAGAATGTTTTAAAAGATAATTTGTTTTAATATTCTTTACTTCAGATAACAAGAATGAATTTTTTTTTTTTTGAGAAACAGAAAGTTTCTGGGTGGGCATAGTGGACTTGAGCCCAAGAGTTGGAAGTTGCTGTGAGCTATGATGCTATGGCACTCTCCCAGGGCTTCAGAGTGATACTGTCTCAAAAAAAAAAAAAAAGAAAGAAAGAAAGAAAAGACACTGAAAGTTTCATGTGAATGATTCTGTCTTGGAAGGCTTTTTTGATTTGAAACCTTTTACGGCTTATAACATACTATTTGTTAATTTGGGGAGAACTCATTTTCCCAGATTAGATTAAAGCTCTAAAAATAAATGTTTTCAGTAGCAAGAATGGCATTGCTTAAAAATTGAATGGCATTGATGGCAAGATAAGCATTTAGGGTAGTGTTTTATTCACATGTTTGTAAGTACTTGTTCATTGTGGAAATGTGTACTTGACAAAAGCCATGTGTGTCTGTGGACACCAGAGGATATCCAGGTTTCTTGTGTGTGTAGCTTATCGTATTAAATTATTATTGCACTTAGTTCATTTCTTATCCTTCCTAGATAGCTTTCTATAGGAGCTAATCTCAAAACTTTTAGGATATAGGGCCCAGCTTTAGGTCTCTCTCTCTCTGGAAGTCTAAATGGCTCTATTTGGGGGGTCAGGAAAGGAACAGCATGAGAACTTATAGTAACACTTTGGGAGAGACATTTTTTTTTTTTTTTTTGAGACGGAGACTCAAGCTATCCCCCTGGGTAGAGTGCCATGGCATGGCATCACAGCTCATAGCAACCTCCAACTCCTGGGCTCAAGCGAGTATCCTGCCTCAGCCTCCCAAGTAGCTGGGACCACAGGCGCCCACCACAACGCCCGGCCATTTTTTGGTTGCAGCCATCATTGTTGTTTGGCGGGCCCGGGCTGGGGATTGGAACCCGCCACCTTAGGTGTACGTGGCTGGCGCCTTAGCCGATTGAGCCACAGGCGCGGAGCCAGGAGAGACATTTTTCAAAATTTGAGGATTGTAAGAGAATACTTTTCTTCCTTCTTAGGGGTTTAGACCAAACTCTCTCAAAGAATTAAGGTTTAATCTTGGGAGTCTTAGGTTACAGTGAACTATGACACTACAGCACTCTAGCCTGGTTAATAGAATGAGACTGTCTCAAAAAACAACAAAAAAGGTTCAATCTTGGGAGGAGTGTGTGTATGTTTGTGTTTTCTCCAGAAGTTGCCTAGACAAAGGGAAAAACTGAAACTTACACAGGTGGGTCAAGAGAGCTGACCTGAAGGGTTCTGCCTGCCCTGGGTCATGCTAAGAGCCCTCACCCCAGTGTAAACCCAGACTGTTCTGCAGGGTGCTAACTACCAATGCTCATCATTATTGACTCAGTCATTTAACAAGTACTTACTGAGTAACGACCATGTACCAACACAGACTTGGGAAAGTGTGCTTCTGGAGGGAGGGGTGTGAATCCCCTGAGATTGTGGTTTCCTGGAAGGTGGATAGAGATTTGCTTAAGGCAGCCTGGGAAAAGCAGGCCTTGTAAGAGGAGACCAGACTCTGAGCACAGAGTCAGATTAGGAGCTGGAGGTGCACCCACTAGGACCCAAGTTTAGGCACTTTGCTCTGGGACTCTGGAACAAAGCCATCTAACCCAAGGGTCAGCTAGGGTCTCTCTGAGCCTGGGGTGTTGAGGTAAACAGTTATCTCTTTGCCCTGGCTCTACAAAGCAACCATTCACCCCTGCTTCTCACAAACGGGATCATTTCACTGGCAATTGGAGGGGTCACATCCTCAGACCTTCACTCTTCTCAACCCCCACTGTGTTCCAGAGTAACCAGAAAATTCTTTCCTCCAATCAAGTAGGAGAATTCCAGCCATCCTCACGGCTTCTGGAGTGGGGAATTAGTTATTAAACATCTCCCTAACTTGGGTTTATCAAGGAATCTTTTTTTTTTTTTTTGTAGGGGGGAAATACATCCTAATTTGGCCAGGAGTAGTGGCTCATGCCTGTAATCCCAGCACTTTGGGAGGCTGAGGTGGATTGCTTGAGCTGAGGAGTTTTTTTGTTTTTTTGTTTTTTTTTTAAGATAGAATCTCAAGCTGTCGCCCAAAGTAACATACTGTGGCATCACAGCTCATAGCAACCTCAAACTCTTGGACTTAAGTGATTCTCTTGCCTCAGCCTCCCAAGTGGCTGGGACTACAGGTGCCCACCACAACGCCTGGCTATTTTTTGGTTGTAGTTGTCGTTGTTTGGCAGGCCTGGGCTAGATTAGAACCTGCCAGCTGTGGTGTATGTGGCTGGGGCCCTAGCTGCTGAGCTACAGGCGCTGAGCCAAGCTGATGAGTTTGAGACCAGCCTGAGCAAGAGCGAGACCCTGTCTCTATTAAAAATAGAAAAACTAATTAGGGCTGGGTGTAGTGGTTCACTCATGTATTCTTAACACTCTGGGAGGCTGAAGTGGGTGGATTGCCTGAGCTTGCAGGTTCGAGATGAGCCTGAGCAAGAGCGAGACCTCATCTCTTAAAATAGCCAGGCATTGTGGCAGGTGCCTGTTGTCCCTGCTACTTGGGAGGCTGAGGCAAGAGGATCGCTGCAACCCAGGAGTTTGATGTTGCTGTGAGCTATGACACCACAGCACCAGGGTGACAGAGTAAGACTGTGTCTCAAAAAAAAGAACATCCTAGTTTACTTAACATGTATACACGGGAGCTTTCAGAATGAAAACTCTGGACTTTTTTTTTTTTTTTAACGAATAAACAGTGCCTCCCCTGAGAAGAATTCCAGTAAATATGATTTTCTCCATCTCATCATCATCAGGTTTATGCCATGGCTCTTTGTTGACATTCTCTGTAATCACTTTACCCTTCTATAAAGTGTGGACCACGCCTTCAATTGAGGAAGCAGAGACCAGAGGTGAGAAAAGGTAAAAAGAACCTCTGGCCTGGCACCTGTGGGAAGGAGGCAACAGGCTTGGAGTATACAGGACAGGAGTCTAGGTCCTGCCCTCACCAAAGTGCAAGGTAGCACCCAGCATCTGGGAGTGAGCAGAGACCCAGGGGAGGCTCAGAGAGAACTCCCCTTCCTCACCAAGTGTCAGCCCAACCTGAGCCCCATAGGGGGCAGGAGCAAGTGTTCAGTGACAATAGGTACATTAGTTCTAATTTACAGATGACAAGATTGTAACTCAGGGACATTCAGTCCATCCTATGGTCACTATAGGGCAGAGCCAGGCTTTGAGACCACACCCATCTTCTTTTCTTTTCTTTTCTTTTTTTTTTTTTTTTTGAGACAGAGTCTCACTTTGTCACCCTCTGTAGAGTGCCGTGGCATCATACAGCCCACAGCAACCTCCAGCTCTTGGGCTTAGGGGATTCTCTTGCCTCAGCCTCCTGAGTAGCTGGGACTACAGGCGCCCGCCACAACGCCTGGCTATTTTTTTGTTGCAGTTTGGCTGGGGCCAGGTTCAAACCTGCCACCCTCGGTATGTGGGGCCGGCGCCCTATCCACTGAGGCACAGGTGCTGCCCTTCTTTTTCTTTTTCTTTTTTTTTTTTTTCCAGTTTTTGGCCAGGGCTGGATTTGAACCTGCTACCCTCAGTATATGGGGCTGGTGCCGTACCCACTGAGCCACAGGCAATTCAGGCTGGTCTTGAACTCCTGAGATCAGGCAGTTCACCTACCTCAGCCTCCCAGAGTGCTGGGATTATAGGCATGAGCCACTGTGCCTGGCCACCATACCCATCTTTCCACCAGGTAGCCTGGCCCTCTTCACTGTGAGTTTCTTGTACAGTGTTTATTACTCTGCTGTTATGAGGCATATTTTGTGCACCAGTGGGGAGCTTGTGCCATTCATGCAACAATGATTCATGCAACAATCATTTAACTTGACTCAGAGTTCTTTTTTTTTTTTTTGAGACGGAGCCTCAAGCTATCCCCCTGGGTAGAGTGCCATGGCATCACAGCTCATAGCAACCTCCAACTCCTGGGCTCAAGCGAGTCTCCTGCCTCAGCCTCCCAAGTAGCTGGGACCACAG
>CAUYQV010098066.1:0-10346 GCA_963574575.1 Galagoides demidoff | reverse complement strand
CCCGCCACAACGCCTGGCCATTTTTTGGTTGCAGCCATCATTGTTGTTTGGCGGGCCCGGGCTGGGGATTCGAACCCGCCACCTTAGGTGTATGTGGCTGGCGCCTTAGCCAATTGAGCCACAGGCGCTGAGCCTAACTCTATATTTCTTCAGTCAATTGCCACCAGTCTCCACAGTTTTCAGCGGACACTGCTCTTGGAGCAGGACCCCAACAGTAAGGTAGGTATGTGTTTAGTTTTTAGTTAATACTGCCCCAAAAAGTCAATACAATGATTTTATCAATTCACATTCCCACCAATGGTGTATGAATTCCAATCATCCATGTCCTCCCCAATATTGTTATTCTGTCTTTTCCCCCTTAGCCATGATGGGGACATGCAGTGATGATGCATTGAGATGTTACTTTGCATTTTCTTCATGATCAATGAAGTTGACCATCCTTTTTTACCCCTATTGGGCATTTGGATAACATCTCAATATTCCTCTCCAGTCTTTTACCCATTTTTTATTAACTTACTCACCTTTTCTTTTTACTTTTAAAAAACTTTTGGAGGGAATAATTGTAGATTAACAGAAAAATTGTAAAGATAGCACATAGCATTCCTTTACACCCCTCAACCAACTTTCACCTAATGTTAATGTTTTGTATTATCATTTGACATTTGTTAAAACTTAGAAATTCACACATTACTAATAACTCATTTTCAGGCTTGCTTTGGATTTCTCCAGCTTTTCCACTATCATGTCCTCTTTCTCTTTCATAATGTGAAACAGGTTACCACACTGTGTGCTGTCACTATATCCTCAGTCTTCTCTGGTCGATAAAATTTTCTCAGTTTTTACTTGCCTCTCATGACCTAGATAGTTTTGAGAATTATCAATCAAGTATTTTGCAGAGTGTTCCTCAATCTGGATTTGTTTGATATTTTTCTCATGATTATCTGGGGATTTGGAGTTTGGTGGAGTGCCCTCTTCATCACATCATAGCAGGGTGATATTAACCTTGAACTCTTGGTTAAGGTAGTGTTTACCAGGCTTCTGCTATTCTATGAAGTTATCTTTCTCTTTCCATACCCTAGTCCAGGGGTCCTCAAACTTTTTAAACAGAAGGCCAGTTCACTGTCCCTCAGACCGGGCCGGACAGCAGGCCCTGGGATGAGTCAGCTGCTAAGCAGGACAGGCAGCAGCAGCAAAAACACCTGGTGGGCCAGATAAATGTCCTTGGCGGGCTGCATGTGGGCTGTGGGCCATAGTTTGAGGATGCCTGCCCTAGTCCTTGGAAGTGAGTCAATAAATCCAACCAACATTGGTTATCTTTTCTTTTTGATTTGTAGTTTTTCAATGAATTCTGGGTATAAATCCTGCATTGGATAATATATACATTTGTGTTACTTATGTTCTGTGTAGTAAAAGAGTATATATGTATGATTTTGATCCTTTGACATTTGCCAACACTTTCTTTATCACCCAGAATATGGCTTAATGAATGTTCTATATGGCCCCAAAAAAATGTGTATATTTTGTGTTTATTGGATTCAATAGACACACACATATGCACACATACACAAGTCTGTTAAACACATTGCTCAAATATTTTATAACTACAAAAATTTTTGTCTGAGATAGATGTGTTAAAACCTCTAACTATGATAATTACAGATTTGTCTATTTCTTCTTTTATTTGCATCTGTTTTGCTTTTTGTCATTTGACATAGACCAAAATGTCATTAGGTTAAGTATCTATAAATTCGTTACATCTTCCTGTTCAATTGTCACTTTAATCATTATAAAATGACTCTCTTTATCTCTGGTAATAATTTTTGTCTCAAAGTTTATTTTGTCTACTATTAACATAGATAAACCCCCTTTGTTTTAGTGCTTACATGCCATATCATTTTTCATCTTTTTGAATGAAAGATTTTCATACTTTTTTGTCTTTATGTTTAAGGTATATGTCTTATAAGCATATATGGTTGGGTTGTTTTTAAATCCAGTCTGGCAATCTTTGCTTTTAATGGGAATATTTTATCCATTTACATTTACTATTATTTCTAACATATTTGAGTTTAAGTCCACCACTTTACTATTTTCTATTGTCTCATCCCTTTTGTGTTCCTTTTTTTCCTTCCATTATTTTTTTAAACCAAGTTCTTTTTATGTTTTTTTTTTAAATTTCAGATTATTATGAGGGTACAAATGTTTAGGTCATATTGTTTTCATTTCTAAGGTAAAGTTCAAGGTAATATACTGAGCACCCTCACATTGTGCACATTAAGTGAAATCCTGCCAATTGACCTCCCTCTTCCCTCCTTCTTCCCTTTCCTTATTCTCTCCTCCCCCTCACTAGACTATATTTTTGGGCTTTTTTTCACATGAACATGTAGTTGTTTATATATTGGTTTCATATTAGTATTGATACATTGGATACTTTTCTTGCATTATCTTTGATTAATCAAGTAATTATTTTATCCTTACATTTTCTACTTTTCATTAGGTTATTTATCATACTCTCTTTCTTGTTCATTTAATATTCACCCTAGATATTGCAACTTACATCTAGGACTTATTAGTCTACCTGAGATTAGTAATTGTAACTTTTCCCAGATAATACAAGAATCTTAACACTTTAATTACTCTCCTCCTGCCTTTTGTGCTATTATTGTCATGGATTCCTAATTTTATATATATATAAATCATTAAATATATATATATATATTCAAGATCTATTATACTAGATCTTAAATTTATCCATATATTTTTCTTTCCTACTGCTCTTCATTCCCTCCTACATTCCCATACTCCCATCAAAGATCATTAACTTTCTGGCAAAGAACTCCCTTTATGCTTATTTTAGTATATGTTTGCTAGCAACAATTCCTCTTCTTTTTTATTTAAATAAAATGTGTTTATATCATCTTTAATTCTGGAAAATATTTTCAATGGTATAGAATTCTTCTCTGGCACTTATTTTATCTCAGCAATTTATATATATTATTCCATTATCTATAGGTTTGCACCATTTCTTTTGAAAAGTCAACTGTCAATTTACTATAGCTCTTTTAAAGGCAATATGCCTTGTTTTATCTAATATGATTTAGATTTTCTATTTATGAGTTTTGGCACTTTTTGTTGTGATATTTTTATATTTATTCTGTTTATAGAGCTTCATAAATTTGTAGTTTGATATCCTTTTGAAAATTATTTGGCCAGCATATTTCAAACATTTCTTTTGCTTCCTTTTTCCTCTTCTCCCCTTCCAGAACTTCAAGTCAACATACATTAGACATTTTTAGCAAAACTTAATATGTGCTCTCTGTAACTATACATACTTTCCATTCACTTCTCCTCTCTGCACTTCAAACTTGATATTTTGTTTACCTTCTTTCAGCTCACTAATTCTCCATGTTGTTGCATAATCTGCAGTTAAACTCTTTTTTTGACTTCTTGATCCTTTTGGCTCTAGAATTTCCATTTGATTATGCTTTTGCAGATTCTAATTTTCTAGTAATATTCTCTGTTTTTAAATCTGCTTTAACATTAATTATAGTTGGTTAAAATTATATTTCTGTTAACCTCAATATCTATATCACCTGCAGGCCTATTTCTGTTGCTGACTATTTTCCTCTTGGCTTTTGTCCTTTGGTCCTGTTTCCTGACCTACCTGGTAATTTTATTTCATTTTTTAAATTTTATTTTTGCCAAAGAACTTACTCTGCTATATTTACTTTTTTATTTCAGAATTAAGGGCTACCCATGTTTTGTTTATTTACTTTGGTTTTTATACAGATTGAGTCAAAGTTATAAGTGAGTCCTTGACTCAGGTAGTGTGCACTGTACCCAATAGGTGTAAATTTACCTACCCCTCCCAACCTCCCCCAGCTTCATTTTCATTAAGATTTACTTCCATATGTGCACTTAAGTGTTGACTGATTCATTCCAACTTGGTATTGAGTACGTGTGTTTGTTTCTCTGTTCTTAATGATGTTTCATGTAGAAGAACGGTTTCCAGTTCCAGGTGTCACAAAAGATATAAGATTACCATTTTTATGGCTGAATAATACTCCATAGTATGTATATATCACATTTTATTAATCCATTCATGTATTGGTGGGCACTTGGGTTGTTTCCACATCTTTGTGATTGTGAATTGTGTTGCTATAAACATTCACATGCGTGTGTCCTTTTTATAAAATTACCTTTTTTCCTTTGCATGTACACCTGGCAATGGGATTGCTGGATCAAATGGTAGGTCTACTTTAAGTTCTTTGAGACAGATCTATACAATTTTCCACAGAAGTTATTAGTTTGCAATCCTACCAATAATGTGTAAGAGTTCTCTCTCATCCACTCCAGCATCTGTTGTTTTAGGACTTTTTAATACAAGCTACTCCCACTGAATATCTCACTGCAGTTTTGATTTACATTTCTCTAATGATTAGAGACTGAGCAGTGTTTCATGAGTTTGTTGGCCATCAGTATATTTTCATTTGAAAAGTTTCTGTTCATGCCTTTTGCCCACCTTTTAATGAGGTTGTTTAGTTGTTTCTTGCCAATTTGCTTGAGTTCTTTATAGATTCTAGTTATCAGTCCTTTATCAGCTGTATAGCATGTGAATATTTTCTCCCATTCTGTGGATTAGCTATTTCCTCTTTCAGTTGTGTCCTTGACTGTGTAGAAGCTTTTTAATTTGATCAGGCCCCATTTATTTATTTTTGTTGTTGCTATGATTGCTATTAGGGTCTTCATGAATCCTTTGCCTGGGCCATTATCTGTGATTTTCCAAAATTTTCTTCTAGGATTTCTATAGTTTCCTGCCTTAAGTTTAAGTCTTTTATCCATTGTGAGTTAATTTTTGTTTAAGTGGGCAGTGGTGTGGATCCTGTTTCAGTCTTTTACATGTGGCTCTCCTGTTTTTCCAGCACCATTTATTGAACAGAGATTCTCTACCTGGTAATTTTAGATTGAATGACTGTAAAGACCCATATGATATTATATTTCTCCAGAGAAGATTTTATTTTCTTCTGCCTAAAAGGCAGGAAACCCTGATCCAATCAGAGGATGAAATAATTGCAGGCTATTTTTAAGACTTGGTGAGGGCTGATCTATTACTGATTTATCCCTATCATCAGTCATAACACTTCAGAGTTCTCATTTAAAAGTCTGAAGAATTTACTGGGATCCTTGGCAGGTTCTAAATTATAATTTTTGTTTTTCCTTAGCACTGTGAGACTGTCAAAGTTTTAATTAGTTTTTCAGCCTTTTAGCAACTATTTTCTTTTAGCTCTTGTAGCCTCTCATTACCCCACCCCCCGCCCCCATGCCCAGTTTAGGAATTAGCTAATAACTTGAAAAGAATTATGTAGAGAATGCTGGGATCACTTTTCAGAAATTCCCATTTCTTTGGAATCTTTGCACCTTTAAGTTCTGGATACTTTAGTAACCCTGAAGTTCAATTATGGTCTGTTCCTAGTGATATTGTTGTTAAGTCCTAGGGCCCTGCATTCCCCTGAGTTTCTCTGCCCCACAGGCTGATTAACAAATGTTCTAAGGGCAAAAGCTTTGGTAATTTCAAGACTCATTTTCTGCTTTTCTTTGAGATCATGGCTACTCAAGTTTTGGCTACCTTGGTTATTTTCTTCAACAAGTTGTTTATATTTTACTGAGAATTTATTATTGTTCTCAGAGTGAGAGTGAATTCCAAGCGAATTGGGTTCTCTACTACTTTCTTAACCACTCAGAAAGCTGCAATCAACTTTAAATAGGGTGACATTCTGCCCAGTTTGCCTGGGATGGATCTAAATTATGCCTCTTACCCTTGAATATATTAGTAGTTATTACTAGCACCCCCTTTCACTCTCAAAAGTGCCCAATATTTGCAAAAATATATAAGATTTTCCACTTCTAAAGGTCATTTCTCCTTCTTCATCTCCATTAAAGTAACTATTAATTACTTAGCATAGAAGAATAAGGAATTTTATATGATTAAACAATTTATATTACGTGTGCATGTCTTAGAATTGGTATCTCTTCTATTTACTTGCATGTCTGACATACCATTTGAAGTCCAATAAAACTTTTCTGTTCTTAAGGATCAAGGTTATTTCCACATTTTCAAGTGGATAATAAATTCCAATGTCTAAAAACTCATCATATCATATATGCAAATATAAATATACATATGAGTCCAATATGCCCATTCATAAAACTCAACTGTTTTTCTATATGTATAATTTTCATAGTACCTTAGGACTAGAAGAAATAGTAAAAATGATTGAACTCAGACACATATATATCTTTTCTGCAGCTAAAGGCACAGAGGTCTTAAAAATTAGTATGGGATAGCCTAAATAATTTATCCAACATCACAGGTATATCCTAAACTCTCTTGACTCCCAGTCCAATACAATTCCCGCTCTACCTACTGTCCAACCCAGGATTTTTCTTATTAGAAAACTCCTCCTGCTTCTACAGTAACAAACATTTCCCACTTCTATATTCTCATATGCAGGATAAAAGGATTTGAAAATATTTTTCTAATAGAACATAAAGGGCAAAATACCTCCTTTCTTAGATTTTATGAAGTAACCATTTATATTTTTATTCACTAAATGTTTGCCAGAATACCCTTCAGGTAGCCCCCAAGGATTTGGAGATGCAGATGGTTCATTAGGATTCTTTATTTATTTCAACTGGAAGAATTTACAGAGTACATGATTTATTAGGTCGCTGTAGCAGGCACATCTGGTGCCCTGAGTCACATCCGCCTAGCCCTACATCTGATTTTAACCAGGTTGGAATAGAAAATCAATGAAATCTGAGATTTGCTTCACCTGATAGAATCCCACCTCTAGCCCACACTGAGTGTCTTTCCTTTCTGCCCCATAGCTGCCTTGGATTCTATCTACTAGGAGTTTTCTTGGCTTATACATATGTGCACAGAAAGAGTAGGGAGGAATCTTGACCAAGGGATAGGAGTTAATGAATAAGCACTCTTGCCTCCCAACCATTGTATGGACAATTCTGGGAGACATTCCATGTGCTTTTTAGGATGTCCAGTAGAATTAAGCCCTGCTGCCCACAGCAATAGTCTTGAAACTTCACCCTTATGTTTCTCCTTTCTTTCCTTTGAATCTCATTCTTCCTCATTATTCCTATTCCCAGAATCACGTTTTGAAGAAATACAAAACACATAAAACTCAAACACTAATTCTTCCATTTACAAAACACCCCTATTTCAAAAGCTATTTCTTCACTTTCACATATAAAGGCTACTCCTTAGCTTCAGTTTTTCTTGTTTGTTTGTTTTTGTTTTTGAGACAGAGTCTCATTTTGTCACCCTTGGTAGAGTGTCGTGGCATCACAGCTCACAGCAATCTCAAACTCTTGGACCTAAGCCATGCTCTTGCCTCAGCCTCCCAAGTACCACAGGCGCCCACCATAACCCCTGGTTTTTTTGGGTTTTTTTTTTTTTTTTTTTTTTTTGGTTGTAGTTGTCATTGTTGTTTGGCAGGCCCGGGCTGGATTTGAACCCACCAGCTCTGGTGTATGTGGCTGGCACCCCAGCTGCTGAACTATAGGTGCTGAGCCTTAGCTTCAGTTTCAATGGCATGTCTACCTAGACAGTAAAAGATAACTATAATGAATGAGTTCTATTACAGTGCCATCTAGTGGCAAGGATGAATCAAAGCTTATGGCATCTAAGTGATCAGGGTGTAAATATTAAACTTAAACTCTGGTAATTTCACATTACATGAGATAGATAGATGTAGTCAAGAGTAGACTGTCTTACCACAATTCCACTGAAGGTCAAAAAGATAAATGTTTGTGATAGGATATTAAAAGGTTGGGATAATTTTATGATATGTAGGTAACACAAGCTAAGACAATGATAAAGATAATCAGATCTCACGCATGAAAAGGCAAAAGCTAATCACTAACAAGGTCAGGTAGAGCTTTACCTCTGTGTTTTGATTTAGCTGAGCATAAAGCCACATTAAACACACAAAGTAGGTTCTTACAGTACAGAAATCTGTCCCAGTAGCCAGCTCTAAAAAGATCTCAGGATAGAAAAAATGAATAGTAACATAAAGTAATAATAGCCACTATCCTTTAATGAATACTTATTATGTTCCAGGCTCTGTGCTAAGCATTTTATCTATATGATCTCATTTAATTTTCACAACAAGCCTATAGAGTGGATACTGCTGATATTTTCTTTTTTCAGATAAAGAAAGAGACAGAAAAATAACTAAAGTTCCCAAAGTCCCAATTTCAATAAAAAGTAGGAAAATTTTCAAACAGGTTATTTGTTTACAAAGTCTATTCTCTTGACACACTAGAAATCATGACTAATTTTATGCCAAGTATATTGTTAGTGATCAGAGTTATCCATAAGGACCCTCCATTTTGCAGAAATATGATCTGCAAAAACAGATTTGCTGAAAACAGTCATGGTTAAATTCCTTGCCTCATGTCATCTAGAAATCAGTGGCCTACTTGAATAAAAACTTCTTGTTCACTGGACCCTAGTCGAAACATATATTCTTTCTCTTGACTGACTTCTGCCAGCAATTAATTTATAACCTCAAGCAAAAGATCTGATTGCCTTATCTTAGATTGTATAACTGAAAATGCTATTATTAGATATTCTACAGAACTATGAAATATATTTATTCCAGAGAATTTAACTCTGTACCATCTTCTGACTTCTGTGAGTTTCACGGTTCAGCTAAGTTTCGGGTGAATCAGAACCCAGTGTTAAGCATATATGGTCCTAGCATTTCAGCCTAACACACGAATCAGGCCTGGCATTTCAGCCTAACACAAGAATCAGGGATTTATCAGAGGGCACCAGAGCCTAATCATGATAAGAAAGAGAATCTCCTTGATTACAAACATGTCCCTCTTCTTAAAAAAGTAGAAAAATGCTTCTGGATTCTGTTGAATAACCATCAGCACAATCCTTAAGCTTTCTGAGACTTAATTTTCCATCTTTTATTTTTAAAATAAATCCAACTTCACAGAGTGGTGATAAAGATTTGTCTATACAAATAAGTAAGAATAATACATAATATATAGTAAAACTTAAATGCTCTTCCTCTTATTTTCTTTGTTTCATGAAGAGTCTGAAATTACTTATAGAAATAAACTCAAAAGATATTACCTCTCTTCATTCCTTCTCTGGTCTAGTGAAGACAAATTCTTTCAGCATGTTGAACACTGTATTGAACTCTAGAAATGAATACCTTGAAATACGTGGGTTTGCCAATGGAGGACAATTTAGTAATATCTAACAACTTACAAATGCAAACATTGTTTGATCCAGCAATTTCACCTATGGGAATTTATCTTAGTGATAAATTATTTATGTATAAGGCTATTTATTGTAGCATTAACTTTAATGGAAAAGTATTTTTTTAATCTCAGTATCTATCAATAGAGGATTGGTTATGGTACATGATAATCCATACAAAGAAATAATATGCAGTTGTCAAAAATTCCAGGATGTATTTTTAAGTGAGAAAAACAGACTATAGAACTTCATCTGTAATATACTGCTATTATATAAAAAGGGGGATAAAATTAATAAATTAATATTTGTGTATATATGCATAAAGAAAATGTACAAAGATACCAAAAAAAAAGTATGGTTTCTGGTGAACACAGGGAAAACTGATTCATGGGTGAGATGAATAGAAAGGAGATTTTTCACCCTATTTCACTTTTTGAAAAACCAATGGCCAAACTTTAGTAATATAATTGAATTTTAAAAGTATTTTAACAGGGCTTGCATCTGCTTCCAAAAGAAAAGACCGGGAAATATGCCACCTTATCTCACATAGCTTCTAATAGACAAGTAGAAGAGCTAAGCCACAAAGTACTAGATGTGTGATGGAACAATTTTCACATCCTGGAGACACAGAGCCACCCACATCTATGACAATTTCCCCTTTTTCTAATTTGGTCATTATTTTATTTATCTGATGGTCTTCCATAAGAGAATCTTATGGTAACCATTTGTAGGTGGGACACAGTTTCACCACTAACTTTCAGTACATATAACTGACAATGGATGCCATGTGCCCTCTAATACCTTTCAGGCAAACTTATGACCCTTAAATAGACTATGAATCATATTGTTAATCTTTGAAACTGTCAAAATCTTGTTCCTGTAGTCAGACAGAAGAGAGCCATACAGTAAATACTCTTCTGATGGCGTTACATTTAGTAAGCACTTTCTTTTTTTTTTTTTTTTTTTTTTTTAAAAAGAGTATCAAAAAAAAAACCTTTGTAGATTGCCATAGCATCACAGCAAACACCAACCACCAACACTTGGGCTTAATTGA
>CAUYQV010098064.1:0-33128 GCA_963574575.1 Galagoides demidoff | reverse complement strand
CCTGTGGTCCCAGCTACTTGGGAGGCGAAGGCAGGAGACTCGCTTGAGCCCAGGAGTTGGAGGTTGCTATGAGCTGTGATGCCATGGCACTCTACCCAGGGGGATAGCTTGAGGCTCCGTCTCAAAAAAAAAAAAAAATTATAGAGTTTCTCACCTTAATTCATAATAGCTTGGATTTTACATAGACTTGTCAGCTGTCATAAGATTATCCATCCACTAGAGAAATACTTATCAAACTTTGTCTAGGAACCACAGAGCAGGTAGCTACTCATTAAGTGCTAGTTTTTTCCTCTCTTTTGTCCATAGAATAGATAATACGAAGACTTAAATATCATTGTTAGATTGTTATAATTAAGAATCCAGTCTCTGGAATCCCAGTACCACTTGGTAGCACAACACATTGGAAAAGTCTATACACAGATAATAGTGAGCTAATCATCATGAATGTTCCTTATAAAAGGAACTCCAGAATTAGAGATGGGATGAAACAGGTGCACAGCCCAGAAAGATAGGGAGTACAAGGCAGCGAATCAAGATAGGGTCTTGAACTGAGAAGACAAACATCATATTTACTCAAACTGAGCCACATGGAAGACTTTGGAGGTAAGAATTACAGAATAACTTAACTATTAGACCCAATCTTCTTTCCTAGGTCCATCACTCAGCCAGTAGGGCCGGATAATGATATAGAGACGCTTCCATGGGCATGGAGACTGGCAGTGGTATGGCAAGGGGCTCCAGTTTATTTTTTCAACTATATTATTATGGGGGACTCTCATACCAACAGTCTGATTCTTTTGCAGTTCCTACCTTTTAAAATCCTTGTCAGCAGTTATAGTGCTAACATTTTCAATAGCTTTGTCCCAGGTGATATGGATAGAAATGAGAAACACTTCGTGCCTTTGGCAACTTGGGCTTAAAAGGGTTGAGTAGAAATTCAAGGCCAGCCCCAGAATGCCAAGATCACAATGATCATGGGTGAGTATCTTGGCTAGGGAAGATTAGGCTTTCTATTCCTTCCAATCAGCTGGTTGATCCTTTCTACTCCTCATTCCTTTTCATAATTTGTTATTCATTCCACGTTCAATAATTACTCACTCTCCTTCATTTTCCTTGTGTGTTATTAGCTACACTCTAAATATTGAGAACTCTAAATATTGAGAACGGTTGGGTGTTCTCTTTGCCTTGCAATGATGTTATAAAGCCGGGCATTAGACAGAGACTGGGTGGGCAAAGGAGACAGGATCTAGTTCAAAGTTCCTCCCAGACTGATTAACATCACAATTACCAAAGACCCTTGAACTAGACATTACCTCTTTTATTGACATCAAAATTACTGAAGGTTCTTAATCTATACCTTCATTTTTTGTTTTATCCCAATGTCTACCACTATAATCCCTTCCAAAGACATAAACTCAAGCAAAGATCACTCAGCTCTGCCCCTGTGGGGATTTTGGCTACTTTAGTAAAATACAAAAAAGGAACTGCTTTTAGGTTTTAAAAAGTATCCCATTTATAAATCATTTAAAATAAGAACTGTCTTGTGATAAGTGCAGAAATCTAGCCCAAGCCAGAACTTAATTTTCTTGTCCTTAGCTTTGAATTCAATTGAACCTATTCCTGGAAAGTAACTTGAGTGTTGTTTGGATATGATATAGGAAACAAATCTATGTTTCAATGAAAAACATTATAATAGCATACTCTTCAGCATTTCCTTATTCTGATTCTTTAACAGCTATAAGGACATATGTAAATAAAATATTTCTAAACTCCCTCAAAGAGAAAAAAGTTTGTTTCTAATACTTTATATTTGGAAAATGGTGGAAGTAATTTTAAAGAAACTAATCAGGACATATTTAAAAATCTAAGTTCATATAATTTAAGTAAATATTTGGAAATGAATTGAATTAATTTTGGTTTAATAAAATAGGTGTTTTCTCTTGCTTTATCAGTGGCCAATACTTTCTCAGCACATTTTTTTTTTTTAATTGACATACTTTCCTGGTTGGCCCTTTGGCTCATGCCCATAAACTTAGCACTCTGTGAGGATGAGGCCAGAGGATTGAGTTAGCTCAGGAGTTTGAGACCATTTTGAACAAGAGTGAGACCCCCCTCTCTACTAAAAATAGAAAAACTGGTTGGGCGTGGTGGCTCAAGCCTGTAGTCCCAGCTATTTGAGAGGCTGAGGGAAGAGGATCTCTTGAGCCCAAGAGTTTGAGGTTGCTGTGAGCTATGATTACACTAGGGCACTCTACCCAGGGAGATAAAGTGAGACACTGACTCACTAAACAAACAAATAAATAGACACATTGTAATTGCATGTTTTTATGGCATACAATTAGATGTACTTATGTTATATAATGGTCCAATCAGGGTATTTCAAGGTATTTATCATGACCATTACCTCATCCATTTATTATTTCTTTGTGGTAAGAACAAAGCCTATCTTCTAGCTATTTTGTAAGATACAATATCTTATTACTAGACATCATCCCACACTGAGCAACAGAATGCTGGAACATGTTCCTTTTATCTAATTGTAACTTGTTATCCCTTGGCCAAACTCTCCCCATTCTTCTCTCTCCTCCCCAATCTCTGCTTCTATGATTTCAACTCTTTTTTTCTACATTCCACTTACGAGTATTTGTCTTTTTGTAACTGGCTTATTTTACTTAATATAAAAGTCTCTAGGTCCATTCATGCCGTTTCAAAAGGTTAGATTTCATTCTCTTTCGTGGCTGACTAATATTTTATTGTGTGTCTATTGCAGTTTCTTTATACATTCATTTGCTGCTGGGCACTTGGGTTGATTCTTTGATTCTCATCTTGCCTGTTGTAACCAGTGAGGCAGGAAGCTTGGGGCGGGGGGTGCAGACATTTATGTCTTCAACATACTGATTTCATACCTCCCAGTGGGATTACTAGATCTTATGGTCATTTCATTTTTAATTTCTGGAAGACTCTTCATTCAAATCTTTAGAAATATTCGTTTCTAAACTTATACAAACTTTCTGTGAAAATAAGTGAGGTAACCCCTACTTAATATTTAGCAGCATAAAAGGGTTAGATTTATGTTTGGTTAAATCAAATCACACTGAGAAAACTTATTTGAACAATAATTACGCTTTATAGTATGTCAGTTTGGGCATAATTTCCAAGATCTTTAGCTAATATTTCCAAGATCTTGAGCTAATATTAAATTAATTGAAATACATTAAATACCTAGATCATTTTTAAATAAGTATAGAATAGTGAGACATTGATCACTAAACATTATCTTAAGTTTATATGCTTTTACCTTCTGTTTTCATGTGTTACAGAGAGGAAATCTTTGAGTCTATAACAAATATTTTTCCCATGTGGCCATTTCTGTAATTTTCATAATTTTGATAAGGGCTCTTGGTGGTTATAAAAAGTTATATTATATGTATTTATGAGCTCTGTGAGCCCACTAAAATGTGAGTGTGTTACAAGACAATTTTCAAATATTCTCATCTTATCTTTCTTTGAGCAAAGCAATTATATATAGGATTTTGTTTCTGTTTTCATTCCTAGATATCTTATTTATATTCCTCAAACTTATTGGTTTGTGGTAAGTTATAATTAATAATATTTACCTTATTGTAAGTGGAAATTGAACAATTTATTAGATGTTTACTTATTGATTTATTTGAAGATACAAATGAATCCATTCTACGAATGCATGAGATGCTGATAACATCTTAGTGATATTATGAAGTCAGTCGTGTCATATAATATGAAAGAATGTAATAAATAATAACAAACCTGGGAAATTAACTTTATTTGCCTTCAACTACTATGTGAATACGAAAAGCTATGAAATGTGTTAAATCTTAACTAATTTGCCTTTGATGCAATTGTTTCCTTGGTTTGCTCTTCATTGCCTTAAACTATATAATAGTAGTGCAGTAATTCCCTTTGGAATTCTCCTATTCAGAGACAGCAACCATACTGTGTCTTACCAGAATAATTTTCTTTGCTTTATATTGATTTTGTTATATCCTTGATTATTTAAGAAAAAAAATGGTTCATCAAGTACAACAGAGCTAAGACTCCGTACAGTTATGTTACCCTTTATGTTTTTTTATTGTCACCTTCAAAAGCGTTGTCCATTATGATTTACTAGATGTTTATGTTAAATTTTGAAATTTCTCGACAAGTTTGACTTTGACTCTCCCTATTCAAACCTTTAATGTAAAATAAAATAAAACAAAGACTTCAGGTTATCTCTTATAACTAAAATTGTTTTTGAGATTTGCCATAGGTACCTTGAAACATCACAGAGACTTAATTTTTCACCTTATAAAAAGAGAAGCCTAGAAATAATTAGTGTTTTGAGATGTTATGATTTATGAATTTCATAAGAGTTGTCACATGGAAATAGTGCTCAACTTTCCAACGTTTGATTTATAAAATTAAAGCTGTTATGTACCACAAACTTTTAAGTCAATGACAAACTGCACACAGGATAGTGGTCCCCTAAGATTGAAGTACTATTTTTATCATACCTTTCCTATATTTACATATGTTTCGTTACACAAATGCTTACCATTATATTACAATTGCCTACTGTATTCAGGACAATCATATGCTGTTCAGGTTTGTAGCTTAGATCGGCTTCATTATACAGTCTAGGTGTGCAGTAAACTATACTATCTGGGGTACTCAAAATTTTTAAACAGGGGGCCAGTTCACTGTCCCTCAGACCATTGGAGGGCCAGACCGTGGTCCCCGGGAAGAGTCGGCTGCTAAGCAGGACAGGCAGCAGCGGCAAAAACACCCGGTAGGTTGGATAAATGTCCTAGGAGGGCCACATGTGGCCTGCGGGCCATAGTTTGAGGACGCCTGAGACCTAAATGAGTACACCCTGTGATTTTCACACAATGACAAAAATCACCTAATCATTCATTTCTCAGAAAGTAGGCATGTATTCCCATAGGTAAAGGGAGCATGACTGTACTTTAGAGATGGTGTGTTTTATGAGAAGTATCCACGTATCAGCTAATGCTTTTAATTTCTATAATTTATTCTGATCTCAGAAACACTAAAAATAGTAAGAAATAGTGTTCTCAAGTTTTCTTATATTTATTAGAATCCCAATGGTGTTTGGCTTGATGGTATCAGGCAACCATGGTATAGTGTTATCAGACATAAATTTAGTTATAATTTAAAATGTTTATATGGCTATAATGCCACTGTTTAATTTGTATCCAGCATCCTCTGTGCCAGGAATTTTCAATTAATGATGAAAGTCAATATTAACTATGGAGTTTGTTTTGTTTTGTCTGTTGTTAAAATGCAAATATTTAGGTTTTACTTAAGACTTATTAAAACTCTTGATAGTGCTTATATTCTGTTGACATATTCCTACTAAAGACTTAGTATATTCCTAGGATATGGTATACATGTAAATCTTAACAGTATTATATATCTGAAAATGCTTTATAAAATTTTCATTCATTTTTTTCAAAATAGGACATTATGTTTGCTATATTCTTGGAAAATATCTTTAATCATTATACTTATAGACATTTTGTGAAAACATATTTTGGTTGACTTTTTTTTTTCTTTGAGACAGAGTGTCACTATGTCACCCTTGGTAGAGTACTATAGCATCACAGCTCACAGCAATCTCAAACTCTTGGGCTTAAGCAATTCTCTTGCCTCAGCCTCCCAAGTAGCTGGGACTACAGGCACCGCCACAGTGCCTGGCTATTTTTTTGTTGCAGTTGTCATTATTGTTTAACAGGCCCAGTCTGGGCTCGAACCCACCAGCCTCGGTGTATATATGTGGCTGGCACTGTAACCACTGTGCTATAGGCACTGAGACTTGGTTGACTTTTTTCTTTGTATTTTCATTCCCGTGCCATAGTATCAGTTTAAAATCCTTCTCAGTTGCATTATTTTTTTGATAAACTCTTGTCAGACTTCTCACTTTTGAAAATTATAAGTAACAAATTAACCACAACCACTAGAGTTTTTGCTTAAGTCTAATCCTTTCCTGAATGTTCTGAAATCAGCTCTAGGCCAGAGTTTCTTTTGTACTCAAAAAAAAGCTGTCTCAGAGCTACCTGTGAAAAATGACTGTGATACCTATTTTCAATAATTGTCACTCTGAAAAATAGGTTTTGAATTATAGTCTTATTATTTCTGATGGTGTCCCATAAACAACTTTAATACCATATAGAGCTGCTGATTAACAATATTCTATTTCAAAAGGAGAAAGTTTCTTGAGACTGGGACCCAAGACCCAGAGGAACCATAATTAATTACACAGAACTGAATGAATTGATAAGGAATAATTGTAGTTTTATATTTTACATTGTTGACATTTTAATATATTAAATATATTGTATCTACATTTAAATCTATATAGATAGAGAGAACATAGGTATGTCCTTTATTGTCTATTGTACTCACACAACAACACAGAATGTTTGTTTTGTGCTATTTGTATACCATAATAGTCAATCATTTCATAGACTCTGTACTGGTAAGCTGAAATGAAGACTTCAAATGATACATTTTCACTGACACCTAAAATCTCAAAAATTCTAATTAAGTCACCCTCTTTTCATGGACGTGTACTTATTTGCATAGATTCATTTAAGAAACTGACTTCCCACTGCCATACACCAAAGATTGTCCCTTATGGCTTCAATTTTTCTCATGAAATGAGAGCCAAAGTCATCTACTGATTTGAGGAAGGTGAAAGGTCAGTTTGAGACAACTGATAAAGGTTGGGATGGTCACTGAGGGAATAAAAGAGGCAGATTGAGAACAAAAAAAGTTGATGTTTTATATTGAGGGCTCATTTGAGAGAGAAACCATGTTCTTGTAGGGGTTGGGAAGAATGAGGAAGTACTCAGAGGCTTCTGTGAGGCTCTCAGGTAATCATCTAGTAGAGGACAAAAGTTCAATCCTCTTCCCAATTGCAAAAGACTGTAATTTACTTTCTCAACTACTATAAATTATGTATCCTTGAATAAACAACTTCATTAGTAAAAAATAAAATAAAATAAAATAAAAAACTGCCTTCCTTCTTTTTGTGATATAATTGAAAGGTTGTTTATTCAATCAAAGACTTGCCAGAAGGTCATATTCCTTAATGATGCTTATTTATTTGGGTTTGACCAAGTCACTTGTAAATATGTTATGGAGCCATTTTTTTACAAAGTCCTCCCAGTAGACGGCATCTCACTTACAGGATCCAGACTCATGGGTGGTAATGAAAGTCACTTCCAGGTAGGCCAGGAAATGTGATATTTGGGGGATCTGAGATGAGAGGACCTTGTCCAAATTTATGCAAATTGTAGGTGAAATCTGGAGGAGATAGTTTATAGGTTTGTTATCCTAGCTTTATGATAAGAAATCATAGAGTATTTTAAAACCTGAAAACATCTAGGAAACAACTCAAGACGGCATATGTAGAAAGGTAACACTCTTTCTGCTTTTAGGTAAATAATCAGGTCAAGCCTAAAAAAATGGCTTCCTGTATATTGGAGCTGAATACCAAACATCTTTGTATGAGATTTTTCTTTTGTATATGTGTTTTTGCTTTTGGAAAATTTTTTTTCTTTTTGGAGATGCTACGGAGAAAATTAAAGCAAGTCTTTCTGTTATCTGACACTATTGTACAGCTGTATAAGTTATAGATCACTGACAGCAGTGCAGAATGACCAGTCAGGAAGGAAGGGAAGTCCTAGGCGCAGGTGTCAGCTATTCCCACCCAGAAAAATCACAAACATAGATCCCCCCAAAAACTAATTGAGAACTCAGGCTCTATCTTTCCCTGACTTCTGATTTTCCCTTTTGTGATAGGTGAGGCTGCTTGTCTCTTCTTATCTTTTCTGAATTCCTAGCGGCATTGTTGCCTCTGGTTAGAACAGTCCAACCTCATCCATCTGAAGCCATATAGGGCTCAGAAATGTGAAGATCAGGAGAAGGAATGCTTGAACCAGGGCCTGGCCTACCCTGATTTTTAAAGTCCCTCCACATGAGCTGAGTGGTTTTACTATTCTTTTTGAGTCATGACCCCTTTGGATAAATACAATACTTAATATACCCTTTCAGATACCAAACATATGATAGAATATTAGTAAGATCCAGAATTCTGGTTCTGGTCCTATGTCATACAGAAAAGGCAGGGGACAACCACAGTGAAAACCCAGCTCTGCTTATAGCTAGTTCTCTAAAACATGTAAGGCTCTATCTGTTCTGAGATAGAATCCACCACTTAAAGCAAGAACCACATTTTCATCATCTATTTTTCAAGACCTCAAGAATACACCCAGTGAGGTGCATTATAATTGTTTTTTTTGCCATCCCATTATACCAAGGTAATGTTCCCACATTCTCATCTGCTCAAGAGGCTCCTCTTCTGTTAACATTGGATCCTCTTGACATGTACTCAGGAAATACGAACTGTTTTCAATATACATTCATTATTTAAGAAATATTGTCAAATGCCTAAAAGCATAAGCCACTGGGCCAAGACTGATTAAAGTAAAACATAACGAGGACCATAAATCCCCTGCTGCAAGAACATTAGAAATGAAACTGTAATATCCAATTCTCCTATTCACCAAAGTCAACAGGATGTCTTACATCAGTCGATTGGTGACTCAAATTGTTTATTCTCAGAATAAACACTTTGCGTCACCCATGATAGGCCCTTGATAGAGCAGAACAGAATTGTATTTGACATTCATTGGATTTGGCAACTGCCATCCCTGCTTAATCAGTAACTCATAAGCACTCCTCATTTGCCATTATTGTGTCTACATTATAAACAAGTCAGGGATCGACAATTATTCAGTACTTTGGGCTTCAGTGAAAATAAACCAATGATGTTCATCACTCATACCCTAATCCCACAATTTCTGCATGCACTGCACTCTCAATATTGATTGCTCTAACATAGCAGATAAGTAGCTCTGAGTTTTTTTTCTTTATTTTTCAACAACTACAAGACCACATTTTGCTGAAGATGACCCATCCATCTCCAGCGTGTGATATTTTCCCTTCATGTACAAAATAATTGAGCAGGAATGAGAAAATATAAGGCAAACATTCCAGCTAAAAGAGTAATTACTGGGTTGATTTTCTACTTCCTCCCACAAAATTCCTTTGATTTCTTGAACTCTTCTTCTCTCAAATATCAACAATACAACAGCCTTTGCATTATTTCAAACCAATTTTCTTTTTGTCGTGGTATTTAGATTGCTTTATAAAAGGTCCAGAGACATTTTGCAATGTAAAGATTGCTAGGCAGAAGAGAATATACATAACTATCATATATATGATATGTAATATGTACAAAATTATGCTATTTTAATATATTCATGCATATATGGTCTTTCTTTCTAGAACATCGCTTGCTGTGACTTGTAAGAAAATTAGAAAAACATTTATTCCTCAAAGATATTGCCTGGGGCTTTTATTTATGCATTCTCACTAGCTCACATATTGGTGGCAAGAATGACATGAAAGATGATCTGTAATTGCTTATTAACTACATATGATGACAGGAAAGTTAAAGGATCTATGGTCTATAGAAAGAAACTACTTAAGAGTGACAATTCTTAACAGGCTTGTACTGTAAGGATAATATAGACTATCATAACATAATTCCAGTAAATACTATGTACTTATAATATAATAATACAATTATATATTATATAGTATGTTATATGTGTACTATGCTATATAAGACATATTGTAATGTCCAAAGCTCTAAGAACTGAGAGAACACCAAGAAATCCTCTATGTAAATTTGTGTTTATTTGTATATCTAGTTTCTTCACAGTTTCAAAAACTGCTGACGCTGTACAAAGCAGCCTCATTATTTCTCAGACACATCTACAAATGTCTTTGTCTTAACTATAGATTATAGAAAGGACAGAAAATGCTATATTGTGTCATGGCTTTTTAGGAAAATCAAAATATATCTCCAAGTTCCCAGGTCAAAACTCTCTGTCAACTAAATTATCCTTCTCAGTAAATGAGTTGTTAGAGATGAAAAAGTAAATATTTTGGATTAAATGCCCAGGTTTTTGAGAGAGAGACAGGTATGTGAAAATGTAGGAGAGGAAACTGGAGATAAGTGCCATCATCAGAGTATCCGAAATCCATGGGCTGAATACATTTTAAATAGTGAAAGAACCTAATCTATTGTACCAGTTAAGCACATTCCCTGGCAAGCAACAGAAACCAACTTCGTGGCCCCCCATAGAAGGCGGTATAGGACAATTCTCTAAGTGATCTTGCACTAGCCCAGTTTTCCCCTTTTCTTCTTTTGTAGTTCTCAAGAATAACAGTGGAATGTGCTCAGAATGCGACATCCTAGGATAGAGAAGAACTGGCCAGAACTACTCACACCCTTCTAGAAATAAGGCAACCTTCTACATGTCAGCCCAGTGTGGTATGAAACCTGGGGTGGGCAGTTTCCTGGGGTGCCTCACCTGCAGTGTAAGTGGGGCATGCATAGAGGCCCTTTGAAACCTGAACCTTGGGAGACCAGCTTCCCCTGAACCCTAGGCTCCTCTGCTGCCTATCTGTTCCAATCAGCTTCATGCTACTTCCTGTGTATTGGGAATTCACTAGTGTATAGTGAACCTGTGTCACAAAGTTGGTGCAGGAGCAGTGTCTGCTCTGGCAGAATCATGTCTTTCTGTAGAGGCAGGAAAGATGATATCTCTCAACACATGACGTAGGACAAAAATTTTAGCCTGGGAGTTCGATGTGCTGCTGGAATAATTCTGGGAAGGGAAGGGTAGTAAATGGGACATAGGTCCCTCCCCATGGATGGGAATGGAACAACTGCATGCATTGAGGCAAAGAGAAAGGAACACCGAACCCCAGGAGAGCAGCACAAGATTCCCTAGTTATTTAGCACTTATATGATCACTGATCCTGAGCCCAAGGAGCTCCAGAGGTAAGTACTCAGTAGGCCCCTGAGTCACCTCAGAAAGAGCAAAAATGAGGTTCATAGATGGTTCCTGAGGCATCTAGGAGGGAACCAGCCATCCTGCACAACAATGCGGATCTCCACAGAAAGGGAGACTATGATCTAAAGGACAGATATGGAGAAAAGCCATGCAAGTCTTTTGCAGCCTGGTTGGTGTCTTTGTTTGATAAAGGGACAGAGCAGGCCCAAATGATTCACGCTAAGTGGTGAGGTTAGGGATAAGGCCAAAATGTCTAGGTCCTCACTGGATGCCAGAGGCTCCTTTTTCCTGTAAGACAAAAGAGGGAAAGTGGGGAAAAAATGAACTGAAGTCATCAAGAGGTTTTGAGACAAATGTGGAGACCCATGGTACACTCCTGCCTATGTCTGGGGCCTTTGAGCATTTCAATACCAAGAGTAATCATTTCCATTCTCAGCACATTATAAGCTTTGACATTTTGGTGGTTTGTGACAGAATGGCACTGCCACCTGAGGTATGTCACCTCACAGCTAAGAATCCGAGCCATAACAAGGGCATATCTCCTCCTGTCTGCCAGCTGCACCACCCAAACCCCAGTGGGTTATTCAGCAAGAGCAGCACTGCGTGCTAAGTGGAGACCAGGACAATGCCTGGCTAACTTAGAGCCTCCCACAGACCAAAGTGTTATAAACCACAAAAGGTTTCCCTCCAATTTGGCAGGTCAGAGACCTCCAGAATATGAAGACTAATGAAGTGCTGCCATAGGCTGAATGCCAAGGCCAGTAGGTGGGAAGCCAAAAAATAAAATCCAGATACAGAGACACAGTCAAGCAGAAAAAGTGGGCCCTGGTGGTGTCTATTAATTAAAAAGAGGCCCAACAGCTAATAGGCCCCTCTGGGTACTAGAATATATCCCACCTGAGTCTTCTTTTGGTTCCCTTTGCCAAAGTGACTGACAAACGCAACAATTTTGAAAAAGGCCCTTTAAAACAGCAGAGCTTAGAAACTATCCAATAAGCTGAGGGCCAGCCATTGCCTTTGAAAGTTCTAGAGCCTGCTAGCCCAAAGGAATTATACGTGTCCACAGCTTTCGTGAATGCAGATTGTAACCTATAGCAACAGAGAACTGCCACTGGGGTGCACCAGCCTTTTGTGTTTTGGACACATAAGTTGCCTGAGGCAGCCACTAGATATAGCCTCCATTTAACTGGCAACAACTCCATGCTTGCTACTGGGCAGTGATGCGTATCTTATGGCCAGAATGCCACATGAGATGCTGTGATATAAACTTCCTATTTCTATTTGTGTGCTTATAAACCCCACCAATAAAATTAGACAGGCTCACAGGGCCCAGTTATTAAATGGAAATGGTAAATTCAAGATTTGGGCAAGCTAGGACCCCAAGGAATAAGTAGGCTCCATGAACAAATGGTACCCAATAGACCAGGTGCTCTGTTAGGGACGGCTGGGGTTCCTCCTATGCTTACCAATAATAGGGGGTCATTTACTGATGGCTGCAAAACTGAAAGCAGATAGGATCCACTGGGCTGCAAATACCATCTGGCCAGGGAATGGCCATCTTTTTACCAAGACTAAATGTGAATATTCTGCCCAATGGGTCAAACAACATGCAATAATAATGACCATGCAGGCCACTGTTACCACCACAGCTTGCTACCTTTTCACTAATTCCCAGGCTTTACAAACAGTTTTGCCATCTGGTCAAGAGAAAGGCAGTTGAGTGACTGGAATATTAAAGAATATCCTGTATGGGGCCACGGGCTATGACAACAGCTTGCTGCCTGGAAAGAACAAATGAATACCATTCATATGGAGGGTAGGACTGCTAGAGCCTCTGTGTAGAGGACTTGTGTTATGCTTTTGATATCTCATGGATCTTCATTATGACTAAGGAACATCCTTCATTGCCCAACTGGCATGGCAATGGGCACACACCCTCATGAAATATGATGGGCTCATCATACTTGTGGCCATCTGTGGCCCATTGGAGTTATTGGATACAAAACAGCTGGCACACAATGTGACTGAAGAAAAGACATCAAACTGTCGAGCTGGTTGGGCAATATCCCCATCTGATTAAACAGTATGGAAACTAAACACTGCCCTCCAGTTCTAGGGAAACACAGCCCTGCAACACATGTTGAGAAGCACTGATCTTGGTGGGGGCAGAGTTGGGCCAGGCAGTTGCATGACTAGGCTGCATCTGCAAAATTCCAACCGTTGTCTTTCTTTTTCACTTTAGAGTTCATATCTTGGTGGGTTGTTCACAGCTCAGACCACCAATATATCCCAGACAGGGCTCCCTAATTCTGATCTGGAGACAATGTTTCCCTTCCCCTCCAGTCTGGAGGATGCCTCTCCTCTATGCCATCCCACAGGGGTGTCAGACAGGACCAAGAAACGGCAGGCTGCTAGAGTGCCTCTAGTGGCACCAGAGACTTCTGATCCTTCCAGTCAAATGGGCAGTATCACACATGTCAAGTTTGTAGGGCTCCCTTCCTAAACTGATGACTGAAGTGGAAAGGTCTGAGTCAAGCAACATGGTTAACAGACACCTACCAAGGTGTAGCCTGGGTACTGGAACAGAGAGGGTGGGCAACTACTTCAGTTTAACCCAACCCTATTCCACAGGTGGAAACACTTGAGATCCAGGAGGGGTGAAGGGTGGGGCACTAACCTGTAAGTCTGCTTTTACTGCAATACTGTGACAGTGGAATCCTGGAAGCCCAGCACCTCTGTTAGGCTCCCCAGGCAGTAGTCACAATGGGTAGCCTAACTAAGCACTGGACCTGCCATCTTGGTCTTCCTTCTGCCACAGACCACAGCATGTTCTCATTCCACTACTGCTAAACTACATGAACATTCTCAATGCCACAGTGCACACCAATGGAACCTGGGCTCTGGCTGATCGAGGGAGGATTTGGCACCTCGTGCACTGAGGAGAACCAGAGGTACCTTGCTTTGACTGACTCTAGGGAAAAATGCCACAACTAACAAAACCTTGGGAGGCTAGTACTTTAAGGCATCATGCTTCCTTGATTACCTGGACAAAAAGTGTCCCAATGGCAGCAATGTAAACAAGGCCTGGACCATTGCTAGCCTTCTGTACAGAGGCTTCAGGAACAATACCATATGGGGAAACTCAATTCATATGAAAAGTGAACCTTGCTAACAAATGCCAATGTCTTTGCATCCATGAATGGGGTCACTGGATCATAAGGTGAGGAAACAGGTGCTGTGTGTACCTGAGGGTTACTTCTTTCTCTGCAGGTGGTCTGGGGGGGTTCAAATGTGCCTGAAAAGCTGGCGGATGATAGGATACCACATGTTGGGCACACCAGGGGTGTCCTTAGTCATCACCAATGGGAGCAAGGTAAACCTCTGGGCCAGAAGCCTAAAGCTCTACCCCAGGCTTAGAAGGGACCTGCCACCAGGGATAACTTATTTGGGGTTATGGCCCTTATGAGATCTTTGATACCATCTCAAGGTGTCATTGCTCATGAAAAATAAGAATAAAAATTCTATTCCTGACTACAGTAAATATTGCCTTCCCAACAGCTACTGCCTTGGCAGCCCAACACACATCCCTCAGCTCCTTCAGAGAGATTATTTTAGACAACAGAATTGATCTAGACTTTTTCTTTTAGCCCAACATGGAGGGAATATGTGAACTGCCAACACTTCCTGCCAATCCTGCATAAACAGTTCGGGTAGAAACACAAGTAGTAGAGATCTAGCAGCTGCTAGCTGCAGACAGTGGGGCCACTTAAAGGATCTTTCTTTGGTAGCTTTAGCAACTTCTCACCTGAATGGCTGGAATCCCAGGGTTGGTCACTGTTCTGGGCAAGGTTGACCATCCTGCTTAGAGGAGAGGTCCTCCTGGGCCTATTTAAAGGCATCGTAGCTGTGGCTCAGTGATGCTAAGCCAACTGTGTCAGCCAAGGTGTTACACAGATCTGATAAGACAAACTTCCACCTCCAAGTCTGGGAAGTCCATGGGCATAGGAAGTATACTAACTGTTCTGAGGGGTTATCTGGGTGGCTTTATATTGACTCAGGATTTTTGCCCTTTATCATTTATAGTTCTAATGAATAACTGTAGAATCTGCTAGGAATGCAACATTCTGGGATAGAGAGAAACTGGCTGAAATAGCCAAGGCTCTGTTCCAGTTTCTTCTAGAAACAGGTACCCTCCAGTGTGTTAGCCCAGTAGCTAAGTGTTTTCCGTTGGTATTAAACCCATGGCGAGCTGCTTTCCGGGGTCCCTCAGCTGCAAGGCAAGGGGACACTTCCAGACATGACTTCATCAAACCTGGGCAGCTTTTCTGAGCCTTGAGAAACTAATTTGCCTCAAACCTTAGGCTTTTATCGTACTTTCTTGTCTATCAGTAAGTAACTCAATTCATGTCACTTGTGTGGGTGTTTGACCCTAAACTAACACAAATTAGTGGTCAGAACACAGAGAACCTGCTTCACAAACGGATTTGACCAATACTAGACATTCACAGGGCTGAAGAGAGTTTGAAGATGCAGGCTTAGAAAACAAATAGCCAAGTTAGGGAAAAACCTATGGAACAGAAATCACAGCCATCTTCCTTGGAAGAGAAGGTTCGGTTGCTGTATTCTGATTCTATCAGGTTGATGAAAGGAAGGATCTCATTCCTGTAGCTTCCAGACCACCACATGCAGAAGAACTTCTCACTAAAGCTACATGAAACACAGAATTCCTCCTTAATGGGAGAATTGGTTGAGCACTATACAAACGTTTAACACAAATACTTTACTAACCCATGGCAGTAAGAAAATTTATTCTCCATTCTAATGTAGATCAATTATAAGTAACCCTCTTCAGTAATATTATGTTATTTACTTATCATAACCTCTTTGTTGTCATTTTCAGTATAAAAATGTAGGTCTCCTAAGAACAAGGATACATCTTTTTTGTTTAATGTTTCATGTTCATCACACAGACCAGATATTGGCACTTCCCACATAGATGATCAATAATTATTTGTTGAATGATCTAATTGATAAATAAAAGAACACTGTAATATGTGAAAAATACTACTTCCCCAATATCTTCGGCCACCTCAACCCTTTTGAGTCACTTGTGACACAACCTTAGTGACCTGTTTGCAACTGCAAATAATTATCACATAGAAGCCTTAACTAAAGGGAAGGGGGAGAGCTTTGAATTTGCGTTTTACAGATTTTAGCACTTTTGTCTCTATATCTCATTGTAGAAAGTAAATCTTTGACCTGCTTTGTCTGATGGGTAGGGTATGGTGTGCTGAGTCAATAATGAACTTGTGCTGATGATATATCAAGTGTGAAACAGCTACTTCCGCTGGCCCCTTGAACACTGTCTCAAGCTTCCAAAAGGCATTTGGCAAAAGCAATGGAACTAGAATGAAAAATGTAATGTGTCCAAAACTTTACCTCTTATATGTTTACATGGATGGAGCTAGAACATATTCTTCTTAGCAAAATATCTCAAGAATGGAAGAAAAACTATCCAATGTACTCAGTCTTACTATGAAAGCTATAACCCAATTATAGCCCAAGAAAAAGGAGAAAAGGGAAAGGGAGGAGAGGGGAAGGGGGAGGATGGGTGGAGGGAGAGTAATTGGTGGGGCCACACCTATGAAGCATCTTACAAGGGTACATGTGAAATTTACTAGGTGTAGAATATAAATGTCTTAACACAATAACTAAAAAAATGCCATGAAAGCTATTTTAACCAGTTTGATGTAAACAGTTCAAATTGTGTATGAAACCAGCACATTGTAACCCATGATTGCATTAGTATACACAGCAATGATTTAATTTTTTAAAAAGGTAAAAAAAAAAAAAAGAAAAATTTAATATGGATTTACTGGGGAGTTTCACATTGAAAAGTGTCTAAGATGTAATTCAGAAGAAGAAAGAGTTGAAGAAAACAATAAGAATTTGGAAAGAGTGATGATAAATATGACAAA
Organism: Galagoides demidoff; assembly: GCA_963574575.1. Classification (NCBI taxonomy): domain Eukaryota; kingdom Metazoa; phylum Chordata; class Mammalia; order Primates; family Galagidae; genus Galagoides; species Galagoides demidoff. The sequence goes on along the minus strand of CAUYQV010098064.1, from coordinate 16,180 downwards.
GTGTGAGAAAAGTATTTAATATGTTTTTTATTTATTTATTTGTTTGCTTTACCCGTGAGTGAGTGTGGGAAAATTAACTAGATCGCAGGATTTAGGGTCAATAATTTGGATAAAGCCTTTTTATCTAAAAACTTTTATCCTCTAAAACCCAGTTCCAAGTTCATGAACTTACAGAATGACCTCCCTTCCATGCTTCCATTACACCCAACTTTGTTTTAAAAATTTAGCACATTTTTACATGTAATTTATTCATCTCCATTACCCTATTCAGATAATATCCTTCCAAACGCACCAATTAGATCTTATTGGTCCTTGTACCTCCAGTGTTCAATGTGTATATTCTTGAAACATTAATTAGCTGATCTGTGGTGAAAACTATCATGTAAATTTCCTGGAAAAAATAATGACTCTAATTTATGGGTTATATTAAGTACATATGTTAAAATAAGAAAACAATTTCTATTCCTAAGTCTGGAACTAAATTTTTTTTTAATTTGGTTGTAACAAATATTCTCAAATTATTAAAAATCAAGACCATTTTGTAAATGTGAGAAGAAAGTTTAAAGATAATGCAGCTATTACCTCTCTTCTTTCTCTCTTTTTTCTAAGCATTTAGCAAAGATTTAATATAAAAAGGTATATAAAAAAGCCTTTACATTATGAATTTTTTTCTTCCTTACAATTGTTTCTTCATTCAAAATAACAAATAGAATTCTAAGTATAATTCAATGTTTTATCATTAAACAGAGTCTCACCTTGTCACCCTGGGTAGAGTGCTATGACGTCACAGCTCACAGCAACCTCAAACTCTTGGGCTTAAGTGATTCTCTTGCCTCCCAAGTAGCTGAGACTACAGGTGCCTGCCACAACATAACTCTCCTTTCTTAAAGAGGTGATAGAGAAGAGAAGCCAATATAGGTAGTCAGACAACAGGGCAAAAAAATGGTGAAGGGAAAGAAAAAATCACAGGTACTAACCAAGAGGAAGTTTCACATTTTGCCAGTCTGCCTGGGATGACTTAGAGAGAAATGGCTAAGACAGAAAACCCCCTGACACCTCGCTTATGCTGCGTATGGTCCCTGTAGGTCTATTTTAATAGAACTTTCAGAATCCCCCTGACAACAAACCCTGTTCCTCTCAAGGTTCTTGTGTTTTCCAGACGCCTTTCAACATCTAGTGATTTCTTCAAGGACTTTCTTTGACTGCGAGTAATTTGCTGACAATGTAGCCTTTACTAACAGGAAGGACTAGAAAAGAATCACTCTCGTCTTTATGGATGTTAGCGTTAACCACATCAGGGCTCTTTTGCAGCTGAGGTGAAACAGAGGAATATTCTGCTAGATGCTATAGAAGACAATTATTTTAAAATTCTCTTTTCTTTCTGTAAGAAATTTACTCGAAAATTAAGGCAATCAGCCTGCTTTTTCAAGACTCATGGGAAGGCAAAACTCATACGGAGAAAAAACAAAATAGGCTAGGGCCTCATAAATAGTCAATGTACCACAAACATTTACCATAAGGATAAAACATTAAATTATGCTTAGAATTATATTTATTATTTTGAATGAAGAAACAATTGGAAAGAAGAAAAACCATTCCTAATGTAAGGGCTTCTTTCATATAACTTTTATATTTAATCTTTGCTAAATGCTTAGAAAAACTATTTTTAAATTATAAAATGCTTCTTGGATATTGTATATATTTCCTGTCCTATGTGAAATGAAAAATAAGTATATAGTTGAAAAATAGTAGAGTGTTTCCCTGAATCCCCTCTCTAGGACCCTGCAGTGGGGACAACATGGTGCAGAGTTTCTTTCCACTCTATAAAAATAAGCATGAGAGGAAACCAAATTATTTTTGTTTCAATCTATTGAGATTTTGAGGTTGTTTAGACCCAGTTATAATTTAGTGTAGAAATTAGATTATTTTTATTTTATTTATTTATTTATTTAGTTATTCATTTTTTTTTTTTTTTGAGACACAGTCTCATTTTCTTGAACCTGGTAGAGTGCCACAGTGTTATAGCTCACAGCAACCTCTAACTCTTGGGCTCAAGTGATCCTCTTGCCTCAGCATTCTGAGTAGCTGAGACCGCAAGCAACTGCCACAATGCCCGGCTATTTTTTAAAGATGGGGTCTCGCTCTTGCTCAGGCTGGTCTTGAACTCCTGAGCTCAAGCTATCCACCCACCTTGGCCTCCCAGAGTTCCGGCATTACAGGCATGAGCCACGATGCCTGGGATTAGAAATTAGATTATGTTTATTACATGTTATTCATATTTATGTTACTTTATATTTCTATGTAACTTGTTCTTTTTAAACTTTGAAAAATCTACTGATGTTAATTCAATTTAATCTACTTTACTTTTCATAACAGACGCATACTATTTAATTGAATCAATGTAATATGATTCATATTTCAAATTGGTTTAGGGAGTATTAAACGCAGCAGAGGATAACTCAAGCTTTCATAAAACATAAAAGTGTGTGCATACAGTAGAAATAATGAAGATGGAGGATGTGGAAAGAAGCCTTGGGTAAAATGATAATCAAAAGAGGAATAGGTAAGATAAGTTTGCTACCTAAAGAAAGCCAGACAGAACTGCTCACCGTTGTATGAACATTATGAGTGAAGTCATCTTTTGTATATGTACATTTATTACAGAAAAGAGACTAGTACCTGAGATATTCACCTATGACATGCTCCACAAGCTCCCTAGTGAATAGGGCTTATTACATGCTTGTGGAGTAATGACATTAAAAATAACTGTTAACATTTATTAGAAATTTAACATTTGCCAGTCTCCATGCTCTATCCAAATCGTACTAATACTTGGAAAGGTATCTCCAGCATATTTTCATTTGCTTTACTCATTTAGAGAACTCTTTTTACATCCCTCTTTCTTCCACAACCACATAAAATCCATCAGTAAATTCTATGGTCACTACTTTTGAAATATATCCTAAATCTGACCACTTCTCATCGCTTTCACAGCTTTAGTCCAAGCTTTTAGACAAAGCCCAATATAAAAACCTTCTAAGTAGTTTCCATGCTTCTAAACTTCCCTCCGAGCGGCTATTTTCCAGCAAGCAACATGATGCTTTCAGCGTGCAGATCAGACCACTTCCCTCCTCTTCCACAAAGCCCTCCAGCAGGACGTTAATCCAAAGCCCCATGCTTGCTGTATAAGGACAGCCCTTCCTCAGCTCTGCTTCCTACTATTCTTCACCCAGGCCACTCGGCTCCAGGCACACTGAGCTCCTTGTTTTCAGTCAAATGCACCAACTTCATTTCTTCCCCAAACTCCTTCCCCTCCTCTCTCTCCTCTGCTTTGAAGGCTCCTCTCCCTGAAGTTTGCATAGCAACTTCCTCATTTCATCCAATCCCCCAACTCCAATGTCAGTTCTGAAGGGCCACTTTCTCTGCCTCCCCTCTCCAAAATAACCTTACCACATAAAATGTGATAGTTTCTTCCCAGGATTAATCATTACTATTTATTAGTAACAGTTTTTGATTATTTTGTGGTTAGCTGTCCATGTGCCTACCCTATTGGAATGTCCATTTCTGGAGGGCAGGAATTTCTCTGCTCTGTTCTGTATCAGTGAGTGCTTTGTTTATGTGTGTGGGTGCTCATTTCTAAACTTGGGATATTATTGGTTCTCTTTTTTGTTAAGTATTCTTTGCTCTAAATCATCAGGGCTTATCAGAAACCCAGTTAAGGCTGGAGGTTTTATGTATAATATAGTTCAAAATTGTTGGCATTTTTCTAGCTTTCTTCTTGAGAATTGGCTAATAAATAGTATTGGTGCAACTGTTTAAGTTATAAAAACTGAAGTAGCTTCTGTTAACAATTATGGTGATAGTGGCATGTTTTCTCTCCTAGTTTACCAACTTCTTATAAACCATTTTTAAGAAGTTTACTAGACAAGTTCAGGGTCCAGGATAAATCACCCCACAGGGTGTCTTTCCTACTCTATGAGCTTTCGGGATGACATTAATTCTGTCACTCTCTGCCTTGTGTGCTTTCCAGTTAACCAGTTATTGTGTGAGACAAGGTAACTTCCTTGAAATTTGAAATTTTGTTTCCCCAAAATTGAAGAAATTTTTACTACAATTCCATTGAATCATTCCAACCCACCCCCCCAGGTGATGAAAACATGTTCCCATTTTGTGAAGTATGGCACTGATTCTCGTAATGAGAGGAATTCTTTCTCCCAGGAGTTGTTCTCTGAGACACACCCTGGGTTCAAATCTGATATGAAACATTTCCTAGGTATGTGTCTTTAAACAGGTTGCTTAACCTTTCAAAGTATTGGCTTCGTTTAACATAAAATAGAAATAATAATACTGTCTAGGCAATAGAATTATGGCATGATTTAATAAATGAATGTTCCTGGAAGCCACCTATCCAATTAACAAGAGCAGCGGGGATTCTTAGTGGGAGGTGAATGTCACGATTGTCTGAAGACACCTGTAATAGCCCCAGCTGAGAATTTTTAAGCTAAATTTTAAAACATAAAATTGGATTTTTGGAACCATTTCAGTTTGGTTTGAAAGAAATATGTATTGCTAAAATGCTAATAGGCTGTCATTAGGAAGAGGATCCTTTCCTTGTAATTATTCACAATTCTTCTTTTGCCATGTGCATTTACTGAATTAAATATTCATCAATTTAAAGAATATATTCACAGTATAATTTCACAAATGCCTATGGAGTGCTTAGTATTTGTATCTAGAATCATGGTAACCTAGTTTCAAATCTAAATTCATATCCTTCATAGTTGTATCACTTGGAAAAAGGGTAGTAGTGAGGTCTTTGAAATATTCAGATTATCAAGTTAGCTGACCTCACAGTTACATATTAATAGGAGCACAAACCCTCTGGTTCAGTCCTACTCAGAACAACAGGACCAGTAGTTGTTCATTCCTACTGAGACATACTATGGGCCAAGCATTCTGCTAAATGCTCTACCTGAGTTATACTGTATAATTATCTGTATCCCTTTTTACAGGTGATAAAGCTAAGATATAGTGTTTGCAATCTTCTAGAAGTTAGCAAGTAATCAAGTTATTATTTAAATTTATATTGCTCTGACTTCAATGCTGTTCTTGTTAATCCAGTGTTGAGTGATTTCCAATTTCTTTCTTTCTTTCTTTCTTTCTTTTCTTTTCTTTTTTTTTTTTTTTTGCAGTTTTTGGGTTTGAACCTGCCACCTCTGACATATGGGGCCGGCACCCTACTCCTTTGAGCCACGGGCACCGCCTGATTTTCAATTTCTTTTAATTAACCTGTTTGTTTCTAAATGTAATTTCTTGAAAAATCCAATAACAGATAAAATGGAGTTTTTATGATTTAGCAAAATGTGGTAGGGTCTCAAATCCAGTTCTCTGGGACTTATTGCTCCCTGGAGGTGGACCCATCATGAAATGACCAAGAAATAGAGAGCTGTGGTACATGTTGAAAAATTCTTTCCCTAAGCCAATCCTTAACTCTCTAGAGGACTTCTTATCTCTAGCCACATAATACAATTTACATGTTAGTTATGTATTAAAAATTATTTTTAATTGAAAACTATTTTTATTAAGCTAGAAATGCAAATTAAATTGATTAAATTAGATTACTAAAATATAAAATTTTATTGAATTGAACATTTTAATTTAAAATTAATTTAATTTGTATGGAAATTAAATATAATAAAATATCCAGTTCTTCAGTTGCATTGGGCCCATTTTTTAAATTTGAGGATATTAGTAGGTACACATGTTTACATACTTTGTTTTTGCACATATAGAGTCAAGGTTAAAAGCATCCCCCCCCCCACCACCTGGGGGTTGTGCACCATACCCAGTAGGTGTGAATTTACCCATCCCCTTTTCCTCCCTCTCCCAACTTCATTTTCATTGACATTTATTTCCATATGTGCACTTAAGTGTTGATTGATCACTTCCAATCTGGTATGGAGTGTGTGTGTTTATTTTTCCATTCCTGTGATTTTTCACTTAGAAGAATCGACTGTAGTACCATTTAAGTTGTCACGAGAGATACTAGATCACCATGTTTCTTTATGGCTGAGTGGTTTTCCATAGTACGCATATATCACATGTTATTAATTATGTGTTTGTGAGCACTTGGGTTGTCTCCACGTATTGTGAACAGTTGTGAACTGTTGAATCATGTTGCTATAAACATTTGAGGGCAGGTGTCCTTTTCATAAAATGATCTTTTTTCATTTGGATGCATGTATATACCCAGAAGTGGGATTGCTGGAACAAATGGTAGGTCTACTTTAAGTTCTCTGAGGTATCTTCATAGGATTTTCCATAGACATTGTACTAGTTTGCAGTCCCACCAACAATGTATAAGAGTTCCTTTCACTTTTCGTCCAAACCAGCTTTTGTCAAAGGGTCACACGTAGCTAACAGGTGCTATATTAGATAGCGCAAATATAGAACATTGTTTGAATAGTGCTGATTTTAAATCAATTTTTCATTAGCTATCCACTACAATTAGCATAAAACTCAGCATCCCTATCATGGCATTCCTGGTTTAGTTATTCCCTTGGCCTACCTCTTTGACTTTACTTCATCGTAATGTCTGTTGTTCCCTATGTTCTTGACACACTGGCCTTCCTATATCCCTCAGATACACAAAGCTTTGTCAAGCTCTTGTGTTTCTTTTTCATTTGACCATTGCATGCTTCCTGTAGCTCATTCTATGTCTGTCTTCCTCTAATTCTTCGGGTACTAGCTCAAATATTGTCTTCTCAAAGATCTCTTTCTCAATTAACCCATCAAAATTAGCCCTTCCATTCACAATCCCTATTGATTCTATTATCCTATTGCATTTTCTTGTAGCACTTATTCCTTAGAATTTTTCCTATTTGTTTGCTTGTATATTTAGTACTTTTATTCTTGATTGTAAACTCTAGGTATTTAGAAAACTTGTTAGTCTTGAATGTAAACCCTAGGTATTTATGATTGTTTGGTTTACAGATATAATCCCAGGTCTCAACTAAATAACTATTCATATTAGTTATTCAATAGTTAACAATTGAATAAATGTATGATATAATTATAGATAAAAAAATTAAGCCTTGGAGAACTTAAGTAACTGCTCAAAATTCCACATGTAAGTGGTGAACATAAGGTATTTGAATTCAAATAGATTGTTCATTCTGGGCCTGTGATTGTAATAAAGTAAAGAAGTATTATTCAGAGGGAAGATCAGGGTAAAGATGATACTGAGGAAATACCTCAAAATCTATTTGGAAAATGCTATAATTTGTATGTCCCATGATCAGTGACAGAATCACTGATAACTGATCACTAAATACCAAAGAATCAGATATCAACACTAGATGTTGGCATCTGGGGGTAGTTGTGAAGTGGGTTCTTGAACTTGCACTAAAATGGCATCACTTACCCAAGATAGCCATCCAGTCTCAAGGGCTCGTGAAAAAGTGCCTGCCACAGACACCAGACAGGTCCAATTGTCAGCAATGAATCACATAGAACACGGGAAAAAAGTCAGAGGTTAATCAGAGGACCAGGGTAGAGGGAGACAACGGTAGATCAGAGAGTTGTTGAGAACAAACATTAAGTTTATTAGTCAGCTGCACTAATGGAGGGTCACAGGGAACTCAGAGTGAGGTACCAGCAGGCCCGGAGCACAGCTGGTAGCAGCAGGAAGATCTGGCAGGGTGAGAGGTGGCAGAAGCTAATCAAACTGTCTATTGGGCTGATTAGACAAGCAGTGGGATCAGACAGCAGGGGCAGGTGATTCAACTGCAGTAGAATCAGAGAAAGGACAGGAAAGGTAAAGTCAGAGCAAGGTCAGTCGGAGGCCCGGGTAAAAGGGAAGCTGAATGGGCAACAGTCCGCTCCGCCAGCTGTGACAGCTCTTCAGACAGTAAAGGGAGCCAAGTGTAGCCAAAGCAGGTAGGGCTGAGGGGAAGAATCTTTTCACACAGCCAAGGAATTTCACTTCAGAAAAGCTAACCAAAGCTGACAGCAGCTCTGCAGAGTTAGGGGTGGGACTAGTGAATTTGCATTTGTGCCTTTGGTCAAGGGTTTATTTTTCACACCAGGACCAGAGCATACAGCTCAGCTGCTCTGTCTACTGTCCCACGGCTCAGAGGACTGTGATTTGAAGACTACTTGACAAAGTAGGGCAGAGGGGCTATGTCTCAGCTCCTATCTGTGTGGCAGCCTAGCCCAACAACTGAGACCTGCTATGGAACCATGGCCAGCCTGATTCACCCAGGCAAAGGAACACACAAACACTCCTCTTTTTTACTCTTCTCATTTTTTTTTTTCTTCTTTCATCCTTTTACTTTTAAACATAACATTTCCATTCTTGAAAAAGTTACACATAGGTTTCTGAATGCAAAGTTTTATGTCAAAATATGACATATCTTAAATGTATCAGAAATAGCTACTTCTTATTCTTTAATCTTGAGATACAGAGACCCAGAACCCATAAGCACTATGTTCTCTTTTTTCCTTCATCAAAGCACAAGCACAATTTTTTTTCTTTTATAACACATACACACACTTAAATACTTTAAAATTGCATTCTTGTGAAGTGATTTATAAAATGGATTTTCTTAAAGCAGAAAATACATGGCAACTTGAAAAACAAAATCTTTACCATATTTTATTTTTCTGGTAAGGAGAATTCTAAATTCTTTCTAATATGAGTCTGTCACCATCAAACCCATCTTTTATGTTTACAGGAGAGACTAGTTGCTTTTTTTAACTCTTATATTTTCCTTAACCATGACAACTTGGGAATTTAAAGGTACATAATCAAAACAACAACAATAATAGCAGCCATCTTTTCTGAGTGATTCCTCAGGAAGACTCAATGATATAAAAACTATTCAAATCCTTATTTTAGGCTGGCAAGGTGGCTCACGCCTATAAGCCCAGCACTCTGGACAGCCAAGGTCATTTTTATTAAACAAAATTAAGAAATCCCAGATGAAAACTTGTATAAGATGTTACTATCCTTCCCACTTTTCTTCTCTATAACAAATAGAACAAAAGAAGTTTTCTGCCAAGGCTTGAAAGTATGAGTAAAAGAACAGTCTGCGTGCATTTGGAATGTAGCAGGCAAAATTCTTCTAAAGACTGAGATTTGGTAGGTGTTCCATCAGCATGTCATCCTCCCTCTCACCTATTGCGTCATCTAGGTAAGATCTAGACCAAGGAAAAAATTTTAAATGTTACTTTAGTGTCTGCAGTAATTTATTCAGTAACTGAGCTTGAAACTACAATAATTAAAACAATATGGTACTAGAACAAGAATAGACAGGTTGATTGATGAAATGAAATAGAAAATTTGGATTCAAGTAAGTACAGGACTTAAATTAATTTAAAGGTGACATTTTAGATCACCAAAGCAAAGATGAACTTTCTAATGTTCCTGGTTTAATTGCTTGTCTATTAAAAAAAAAAGAGTAAAATCCTTTTCCTACAATATATACACAAATTAATTCCAGATAGATTAAACTTAAATTTAGTAGAATCCACATTGCAATACACTTTGGCCCACATAAGCAAAAGATTTAGAAATGAGCTTGCCTTTCAACTTACCACTTTTACTTTTGGTGGATGTCCGTCATAGCATTGTTTATTCTAACAATACTCAAAGGTTAATGATGACATAAATGTCAAATAATAAGAGGACTACATAAATGAAATGTGGTGTATACTTACAAAAATGGGAACTATACTATAACAACCAATCATTTGCCCTGAAATTCTCATGTATTACTTTGTAACTATAAAATGAACAAAACTAATATTTTAATGATGTAAAACATAAAGTGTATATACAAGTAATCTACCATAAACTATGTCAGAAAAAGCACATCGGATGGTAGTGCCAATTATAAGCCTAATAGTACCTACAGTGGTCAGCACCATAGCTATATTTAGTAGGCACATAAAAAAATGTGATGGGGCAGTACCTGTGGCTCAAGGGAGTGGGGCGCTGGCCCCATATGCCAGAGGTGGCAGGTTCTAACCCAGTCCCAGCCAAAAACTGCAAAAAAAAAAAAAATGTGATGTTAATTTTTACAATCTTGAAATCATTTCATAGTTCACTAAAGTTAATTAAAAATGTCTTTATATTATCATGGTCCTCTTTGATTATGCATAAGTAAATGTTTAAAAGATAACCCTTTACTGAAAGAGTTTTTATTTTCCTAATTGGTATTTAAGCCTTACTATATTAATAATTGTTTAATGCTATAGTATGACCTACTTGTGGTCCACCTATAAATCAATGAATCAGAATGAATACATACCAATAAGAAATACTGGGTAATTCTCTGATCTCTCAGATCTCTCTCTTCTCCCACAAATGTAGCCCAAGGATAATTTTTTCTGTGTTAAGTTTTGAAGGCTCTATTATTATTCCAAGCCTAGCTGTAAGTGAAGAATCAAACTCCATATTATTATATTACATTATACATAAGTCTTCCAGAAAAGTAGTACATTTTTATCTGCCTGACATCTCCCTAGGAGACAGAGGAAAAAAAGAGAAATAATTATTCCCTGGTAGTTATATGACATGAATCATAACCATTATTTAGGTCATGCTTAAAATCTAAAGCAGTATATACATAAATCATACTTGGGAGAAAAAGAAAAAAAAAAAACTCAAGAATCCTAATCACTGAACTACAAAATTCATTGGTTTAATTTGAAACATGAATATTATCACTAATTAAGTATGATAATTCACAATCAAAACAGAAAATTTGGCTTTTTTTTCAATTTTCTTTAAAGATGTTTAATGTCATATTCAAACATATGGCTCTAATATAAAAAATACATAAATCAAAAATTAACTCAATATATCACCATATCCAATATTTCATCATTCTTAAAAAAAATTGAAGAACATTTTCAATTTCATGGGAAAGCATACCACATTTGATTAAATGCTAGCATTTTTCTCAGGTTTATAGTATTATGGATATAAGTTGAGCACATCCGTCCATCAGCTTGCGGCATGGACTTCTGTGTTAAAAATTAGTATTTTTAAAAAATATTACTTGCATTATGGCTATAAAAGTTTAAAGTAAAATTTGAAATCAGCCCAACTATTGATGAGATGCTGAATTTTAGGAAACAAGAGGGCTCACAAATCATACTGACAATCATATTGATCACTGAGGTCAACCACCCCCTGCAGCACCACTGCTGCTCACTTTACTGTTTACAACACATAAACATTTCACCTTGGAATAAGCAAGGAGTATGTAAAATATGTACATAAAATACATCAGCAACACAGAAGGGTTTATGTGATTCCCAACTAGTGGTAGATCACTGAATCATAAGGAGGGTGTTTATTTCTGAAGAATATTGATTATTAGAAATACTATAATTTGGTGGTTCAATCTTGAATATGTTTACTCAGGACAAAGTTAATCTCCAACAGGAGTTCTAAAGAGAGGAGATCAAGGCTTCTGGCTCCAAAATGGCAGCAGAAAGCAAACTGGTTTCTCTCCCCCAACAGAGAAAATGAACAAATATAAAAGGTCAATATCTTCAACAGCAACAAACCAGAGCTCAAGTATGAGAATGAGCCTACTTCTGGGGCTTCAGAGAAGTAGAAAAGTTCTGAAGAGATGGTGGAAGATTTGGATTCTACATCCAGGACACTCTTCCTCCTCACTCTTCCAGGCATCAACTAAGCGGAAAATATACCCTCAACTCATGGTTTCTACCCTGGAAAAGTGATATTGAAGTGGTCAACTAGATTCCTCACCTTCTTAGAAGGAGACATATCCTTACCTTAATCCACAGCTGCCATATAGCTGACTGAAGGGATATGTCCCTGCAGAGAGGCAGAGATAGATGGGGTAGGTGGGATTATCATCCTCAACCTGAAAATTCTATCCTGTATCTCAGCCAAAAGATACAACAAATAGGAAGTACCCAGGTCTCCTGATCACTTACCCAGCCTTCCACACAGTGGGGAAATCCCTTTGAGACTGCCCTCATGTGGGACAGGCAGTCCTCTGACCATTTACTAGAGCTGGAGTGAACCTAAGCATAAGGCAACACCGAGCTAAAAAGGAGGAGACAGTGCCCCAGCAGTAAAGGTTTGCTAAGCAAATGTACTCAACAAAGACCAAAACATGCTGGACAGAGAAACTAGAATAAAACAAGGCAAAGATGTAAGCATCTACTAAAAGAAAAACAACAGCAAATAGAAAGCAAAGACTTCACCAAAGGAACAAGCAAAAATCCCATGACTGACCCAAAGGAGAGAGCATTTTGTGATTTCTTAGATCAAGAATTCATACTAGCAATTTTAAGGAAACTTAATGACCTTCAATATAACACAGAATCAGAGAAATTTAACAAAGACATTGAAATAACAAAAAAAAAAAAAAGAAAAATCCTAGAACTAGGAATTATATTTGCTGAATTGAAAAACTCTGAGGCTCTCAGCAGTGGAATGAAACAAGCAGAGGAAAGAATCAGTGAGCCTGAAGACTGGCTATTTGAAAATACATAGTCAGGAGAGAAAAAAGAAGAAAGAATAAAAGGAAATGAAGACTCCCTGTAAGATAGAAAAATCACCTTGAAAGTCCAAATCCAAGAATTACTATATTCCAGAGAGAGCTGAGAAGAGCTAAGGGTAGAAATCTCATTCAAAGAAATAACAGAAAACCTTCCAGAATTTTAGAAAGATATAAATATCCAGGTACAACAAGGTCTTAGAACACCAAATAGATTAACACAAATAAGACTCTCTACTTCAAAACATTTAATAAGTGAGCCTTCAAAGATCAAGGGAAAAGAGGAGATAAAAGCCATGAAGGGTTAGAAGCAAGTAACAGTTAGAGAAGCTCCAATCCATCTGGCAACACATGTCTCAATGAAACACCTAAAGGCCAGGAATGATTAGAATAAAATTTCAAAGTGCTCAAATTAAAAAACAAACAAACAAACAAAACCAATTGCAGCTTAAGAATATTTTAGCCTTTGATGGATAAATTTTATTTCAAATTTGAATGAGAGAGAAAGTCTCACAAACAAACAAAAATTGAGAGAATCTATCACCAGTAGACCTATCTTGCAAGAAATACTAACAAGAGTTCTTCAATCTGAAAAAAACAAAACAAAACTCTAACGTGTAACAAACAACTTCTCAAAGTATAAAATCCACTAGTAAAATTAAGTAGATAGATAAATATAGAATATTATGTCGTTGTATTTATGGTGTGCAATCCACCTATAACTCTAGTATAAAGCCCCAAAGCTAAATCTACAAAAACTATAAACCTATAACTCAATAAACAATAAACAATTGTTTATAAACAATAAACCTATAACCCAAAAGCCAAATCTACAAAAATAATAGCTACTACAACCTGCTAAGGGATCAGTAATACAAAAATGTGATAACCAGCTTCATAAAAGTATTTCAAATTGTATATAAAACCAGCAAAATGGGCGGTAACTGTGGCTCAAGGAGTAGGGTGCCAATCCCATATACTGGGGATGGCAGGTTCAAGCCTGGCCCTGGCCAAAACTACCAAAAAAAAAAAAAAAAAAACCAGCACGTAGTGCCCCATAATTGCATTACTGTACACAGCTGTGATTCAACTAAAAAAGAAAAAAATAACGTTAGTCGTTATCACATATTGACCAAAAAATAATAATAATAAAATAAAAAATCAAAATATATAAATTGACATGATTAAGAGCCAAAATGTGGGGGTATGGGTTTAAAAGGTAGAATTTTTCTGTGTTTTTCTTTTATGTTCTCTTTTATGTTCTAAGATAAGTTGTTATCTCTTTACCTTTCTTTGTCTACAAATTTTTTAGCCTTTTGGTAACCACAGTGCCAAAACCTTTAATCAGTTCATTAAAAAAACAGATAATCACTTAACTACAAAATGATACAGTAAGAGCATAAGCAAGGAAGAGTCTCAAAACAACCAGAAAATAAGGAAAAAAATGACAATAGTAACTCCTCACTGAGTGTAAATGTTCCCAATTCTCCAATTAACAGGCATAAAGGCCAGCCACTGTGGGTCACACCTGTAATCATAGCACTTTGGGAGACCAAGATGGGAAGACAACTTGAGGCCAAGAATTCTAGGCCAGCCTGGGCAAGATCAAGTCCATGTCTCCATTAAAAAAGACAAAAACATTAGTTAGTCAGGGTGGTGTATTTCTTCAGTCCCTTCTACTCAGGAGGCTGAAGCAGGAGGATTGTTTGAACCTAGTAGTTTGAGATTGCAGTGAGTTATGATAATGATGTGACTGCCCTGTAGCCCAAGCAATAGAGAAAGACCTTGTCAAAAAATACAAAAAGAGCATAGAGTTTATGAACTTACAAAGAAGCAAGACCCAACTACATGTTGCCTCTAGAAACCCATTTTACTCATAAAGTCACACAGTGACTGAAAGTGAAGGGGACGAAAATGATACTCCATGAAAATGGAAATTAAAAAAGAACAGAGGGAGCCATATTCATATCAAACAAAATAGACTACAAAATCAAAGACTATGACAAAGATAAGAAAGGTCACTATATAACAATAGAGAAGTCAACTCAGCAAGAGGATATAACAATTCCACATATAAATATCTAGACACCCAACATTGGCGCTCCTAAATATACAGAGGGTTTTTTCTCCTAAATATGTAGTTGTTTTTTCTTTCTTAAAATGTGTACACATTTTTTACACCCTCTCTATAAAGAAAACATTAATCGACTTAGAAAGATAGACTGCAATACAATAATAGGAACTTAAATACCCCACTCTTAATATTGGGCAGATCATCTCTACAGAAAGTCAACAGAGAAACAATAGGGTTGGGGCAGAGCCTATGGCTCAAGGAGTAGGGCTCTAGTCCCATATATTGGAGGTGGTGGGTTCAAACCTGGCCCCAGCCAAAAACTTCAAAAACAAACAAACAAACAAATAGTAGAAACAGATGTTAAATTACATACTAGGTCTAATAAGTCTAACTGAAATTTCTTTCTTTTAATTTCAGAATTTTAGGGGATACCCCTATTTTTACATACTTTATTTCTGCATAAATTGAGTCATGGTGATAAGTATCTCTCCCCAGAAAATGTACACTATACCCAAAAGATGTGAATTTATCCATCCTCTCCTCCTTCCTCTTTCAGATTGATTTCCATTGAGATCCACTTCCATATGTACATTTAAGTGTTGATCCATCAGTTCTAAACTAGTATTGAGTCCATGTGTTTTGATTCTCCATTCTTGTGGAGTTTCACGCAGAAGAACAGTCTCTGATTCCATCTAGATTGTCAAAACAGACACTAAATCACCATTTTTTTTAAATGGCTGATTAGTACTCCGCAGTACGCATATATCACATTTTATTAATCCATTCATGTAGTAGGGGACACTGGGTTGTGTCCACATCTTTGGGATTGTGCATTATGCTGCTTTAAATGACCTTTTTTCCTTTGGGTATATACTTAGCAGTAGGTTTGCTGGATCAAATATAGGTCTACCTTAAGTTCTTTGATATATCGTCATATGATTTTCCATAGAAATTGTACTAGTTTGTAGTCCCACCAATAGTATATAAGTGTTCCTTTCTCTCTGAATCTATGTCAGCATCTGTTGTTTTGGGAGTTTTTATTTTTATTTTCTAAAATTATTTTTTATTAAATCATAACTTTGTGCATTGATACATTTATGGGGTTCAGGGCATTGCTTCAATATACAATGTGAAAGTTCGATCATTGAACTAAGTGACACATTAATCACAATTATACTCATTTCTTAATAGTTTTGAAATGTACCATTGCATCATGTACATTAGGTGAGGTCCCCCCAAATGTCTTCCCTCCTTCCATAGCCTTCCTCCCCGCTTTCTCTTCTTCCTTTCTACTTTCTGGACTATAGTTATGTTTTGCCATTAGTATGAGTGTGTAGGTGGTTATATATTGATCTCATTGTAGTATTGAGTACATTGGAGACTTTTTTCCCATTCTTGAGATACTTTACTAAGAAGCATGTGTTCCAGCTCCATCCAGGTAAACATAAAAGATGTGAAATCTCCATCTTTTATGGCTGCATAGTATTCCATGGTATAAATATATATTATTCTTAAGGTTCGTGTGTGTGATATGGAAACAGGAAGTCAAGAGAAGTTATAG
>CAUYQV010098063.1:0-72220 GCA_963574575.1 Galagoides demidoff | reverse complement strand
AATGGCCGGGCGTTGTGGCGGGTGCCTGTGATCCCAGCTACTTGGGAGGCGGAGGCAGGAGACTTGCTTGAGCCCAGGAGTTGGAGGTTGCTATGAGCTGTGATGCCATGGCACTCTACACAGAGGGATAGCTTGAGACTCCGTCTCAAAAAAAAAAAAGAAAGTGAGTCATAGGGAGGAAAGCCAAAGATAAAGACAGCTATTAGCACGGGATAGTTTACACAGCCCTCACGCCCCCTTCAATCACATGCAGTGCGCATGCAGAGATTGTTATTACCCCTGCTTTGCAGAGTCAGATCCCTGCTCTTGAGAAACTTGGGTGCCAGGCAGAAGGGAGTCCCCCTGGTAGTTTGAACATCTACTTGTTGATTTTCCAGAACACGGTGAATCTGGGTAAATAGCTAATAGGAGTGATTATTCTCTGCATTGTCAAAGGAGGTGACATTTAAGCTGGGCCGTGAAGGATGAGTAGAAGTTTATAAGGTCCAGAGGGTGGGGAGGGCATTCTGGACAGAGGGAAGAGCTTGAGCAGGTGGAGGCTGGCAGCACAGAGGAGAGAGCACCATGCCAGCTGGTGGCTGGCTTTTGTTGAGTGGATCCCAGAAGACATGTGGGGTGGGTGGGTGGGGTGTTGGTTTGACCTTGGAGGAAGGGCAGGATGGAAGAGGGGCTGTGGGGCAGCCTGTTCTTGAAAGCGGCTGGGCTGGGAGTTGGAGACAGAGCTGTGTGACTCTGAGCAAACTGTCCTCCTTCTCTGGACCTCAGTGGCCTCCTGGGTGCACTGTGAAAACTGAGAGGGGAGAGGTCAGGTCCCTTCCAGCTCTGGCATTAGTCCTTTGTGGAGCAGGGCAGGTCTTGCTGGAGGAGTTCAGAGCCAGGCCCATGTAAACCTATAGTTGACTCTCACTCTTGTATGGGGGTCAAGGGCTACGCCTGGGTGGGGCTGCAGGTTCAGAGACTGAGACCAGCCCCTGAGTGTGGCCCACATGGCCAAACACAGTCAGTACTAAGAGGGTCTAAAGAAACCCACCCTCTGTGCGGACAGAGATGCACAGCCATTTGGCACCTTTGCTGCTCTGGTGAGAAGCTTGGTGTCTGGACTGGTGTCCTAATCCTTAATTTCAACTCCTCCTGCCAGCCCGGACATCTGGGGCAAACACAGCAGGGGCAGAGAATGGTGGGTTCTGGGCACTGTGGTTAATTTACACTGGGGTATGGACACTTTGTCTTACTTCCCACCCACTGTTCTGGAGGGCCCTTTGTGTGTCATGCTCAGGGGAAGAAAGGGATCCAGGAATGGATAAGCAAGGCCCTTGCCCTGGAGGAGTTTGAAGACTAATGAAGATACAGACATAAAAACAGACAAATTACAATACTATGAGAGGCAGCAGCAGAAAGACCCATTTATTCTGGTTAGAGCTATCTAGGAAGGCTGCCTGGAGGAGGCGGCAGTGGCTTAAGACTGTTCAAACATTATAAACGTGAAAGAGTATTAGGCATCTGTCCAATAGGGAGAATGACTGGCCAGCCAGCCTTGGGGATATTTGAGAGTAGGAAATAAGGGATATTGGGAGGCCTCATCCTACCTGCAAAATGTTTCCTCTGGGGCTTGGGGCATTTAGCCTGGAATGCTGTCAGACTGGAGAGTCCCAGGTTGGGAATGTGTGCAGGTGTCACCAGTGACCTGATGGTCTGCTTTTCATAGCCACTAATGCCATGCACTTGGGAGGAATGTGGGGCCCTGGGGTGGGGGGACAGTTCTTTGCAGGTCCTGAAGGGGTTGTGGGGTAATGGGATGGGGTCAGCAGAGTGGGGTCCCTACTCCCCAGTAGGGCCACATGCTACCTTTGCCCATCCAGAACTCAAAGTGCCAGCCTACTGAAGGGCTGCTTCCTCCAGGGCCATCTCTGCCCGGGCCTCAGTACCCTGCCCTGGGGTGAGGGGCCCTGGACTGGAGTGTCAGTGCCCTGCACCAGTGTGATGGTGCCCTGCATTGGGGTTATGGTGACAGGGCTTGGCTGCACTGTGCTTTCCCCTCTGCCTTCAGTGCCTCTGAGTCAGGGCCTGGCGAGGAAGCAACCACAAGTGTAAGATTTGTCATCATCTGGTTCCGTTTTCCACTCTGCAGATCCTGCATTTTTGATGGGTTATACTGAATAGATGTTGGCAGGCAGCATCAGGAGGGACCAGGGGAGGCTGAATCTGGCTGGGCCGCTTACCACTGACCAAGTATGTAGCACTTTTTCTAGGATGAGCTTGTGAACTTGATTGCCAGACTTTAGTACGCTAACAACCTTTACATGGTGTGCTTCGAGTGAATGAACAACATAGCATATTCCAATAAAGCTATTACAAAAAGAGCCCGGCCTCTGGAAAGACTCTCAAAAGGCAGTGTCATTGAGTGGTTATGAGGAGATGTCCCTGGTGGTAGAGAGCACGGGTTCTGTGTGTGACCTGCAGGGAGTTCCTGGTCTCCCTCTCCACTGACTCTGTATCAATAAGAATGAGAGAAGAGCAAACTTCAAGTCTGTAGGATTGTTGAGAGGATTAAGTGAGATAAAGTACAAGATCTGGTTCATGATGGGGCCTTAAAATGGTGATTATTTCATTGATTGTTAATAGTAACAATATTGCTTTTTTTTTTTTTTTTTTTTTTTTTAGTCAGAGTATCACTATGTTACCCTTGGTAGTATGCTGTGGCACTCACAGAAATCTTAAACTCTTGGTCTTAAGTGATTCTCTTGCCTCAGCCTCCTGAGTAGCTGGGACTACAGGTGCCCGTCACAACGCCTGGCTATTTTTTGTTGTTGTAGTTGTCATTGATGTTTAATAGGCCAGGGTGGCTTTGAACCTGCCAGCCCCGGTATATGTGGCCAGCACATTAACCACTGAGCCATGGGCATGGAGCCTTTTTGTTTGTTTGTTTCTTATTTTTGAGACATAGTCTTACTTTGTCACCCTCAGTAGAGTGTTGTGGTGTCAAAACTCACAGCAACCTCAAACTCCTCTTGGGCTTAAGTGAGTCTCTTGTTTTAGCCTCCCAAGTACCTGAGACTACAGGCGCCTGCCACAATGCTGGGCTATTTGTTGTTGTTGTAATTGTCATTGTTGTTTAGCAGGCCTGGGCCAGGTTCGAACCCACCAGCCCCAGTGTATGTGGCCGGCTCCCTGACCACTGAGCTACGGGTGCCAAGCCACAAAGGCTACTTTTTAACAGTAATTATTAATAATGATAAATATTACAAATATTTTATTGCAATGCTATGTATATGTTTGGCATTATCTGAGGCTGGTCTGAGGCCACCTCTGGTTCCTGGGTGGGCCAAACCCTGCTTTCCCTCCGCTGCGGCAGCTTTATCTGCAGAACAGGCAGAGGGGCCCTTGCAGAATGGGCAGAGGGGTGCTTGCCTGTTAGGGTTCGGGAGTGTGAGTACTATGATAGGTCTGTGATAAGGCCAGGCACCTCTGGGTCAGGGAAGTACTGAGAAGTGGCAAGTAACAGGCTCTTGGCCTGTTCCTGGGAATACAGGGATAAAACTCAATCTGTCCTTGTGCTCCACAAGCCCACGTTTAAGGCAGAGTTTGACATGCACAGCAGGCAGTAGGAAACAACATAGGCCATACTAAAGGTCAGTGATTTGTGGGAACTGCAGAGAGGCATAATGTACTCTGGAAGTGAGTATAAGAAAGACAGGTGAGTATGAGAAAGAAAGAAGGCTTCCCTGGAGAGGGGATGTTTGGGCTGGGTTTTAAGAGATCAATAGAGTTTTTTGTGTGTTTGTTTTTTTGAGACAGAGTCTCACTCATTGCCCTGTGTTGAATGCTGTGGTGTCATAGCTCACAGCAAGCTCAAACTCTTGGGCTTGAGCAATCCTCCTGCCTCAGGCTTCTGAGTAGCTATAGGTATCCACCAGGACATCTTGATGCCCAGCTAATTTTTCTATTTTTACTACAGATGGGGTTTTGCTCTTGCCAGGATGGTCTCAAACTCCTAAGCTCAAGCAATCCTCCTACCTCAGCCTCCCAGAGTGCTAGGATTACGGGTATGAACCACCATACCCAGGCAGGACCCAGTATTTTTGAAGCCCCAGAGTAGTATTAGGCATTCTGCTGGGAAGGAAGTCTTGTGTCTCTGCAGGACTGGGAATTGGGAGTCTTCCCAGGTCTCCACAGGAGAGGGCAAACAGTGAAAATGTAATTGGAAAATGTCTGCCTCAGCATGGAGCTTGGACTTGCCCCTGGGGCCATGGGGAGCCATGGAAGGTTTGTAAGCAAAAGTCACACCAGTATTTGGGAAAGACAATGATCTTTCCAGCTGCGATGCTGCTATAGGGGCAGATATGCCCCTGGTTCATTTGTTGTCTGTGCCAAACACCTGTCCGTGCTCCCTGGGGTGTTCTTTGCTGGCTGGGTAAGTGAATGGGCTCTCCTGGCAGCCACCTGGGAAGCCCCTGGGTCTACCCCACATTCCACCTCTGCCTTGGGGATGTGGATTATGGAGGCCTGGAGCCTCTACTGTGTGTGGGCCACTCAGACTCCAGCTGGCCTGTATTCTGACATATCTGGGGCAGGAGACCCTGGGAGGGGCCAGAGGCAGAACCCTGTGTCTGGCCCCTTGTGGTACAGGCCTTCTGCTTGGCTGGCCTGTCTTTCTAGCCTCCTTGGCAGCTCTGGCTCTGCAGACTGCTGTCCTTTCTCTTAAGATGGTGCCTTGGCCAGGTGTGGTGGCTCATACCTGTAATCCTAACACTCTGGGAGGCCGAGACAGGTGGATTGCTTGAATTCAGGAGTTTGAGATCAGCCAGAGCAAGAGTGATACCCTGTTTCTACTACAAATAGAAGAGTTAGCTAGACATTGTGGTGTGTGCCTATAGCCCAGGTACTGGTGGCCCACCATCCATCTGCTCCCAGGCCAGAGGTGACAGTGGAGGCATGCATCACCCTTTGCCTCCCACTTGCAGGCCCACTGTGGTGCTGTCCTGAGTCTCAAATCCCCCTGTGTGTGCTCCATGCAGCCACTCCCTGTGGGCCCAGTGGGCGTGTGGAGGAAGCTTGTTTGCCTCTCCCCTGCCCTGGGCACTTCACGTGTGAGTTCCTATCTTCAGGGTACACACCCTTTCCAAGAGTGTGTTTGCCATTCTGGTAACCCAGTTGCCTGGAAAACACTGGGTCCCTCTGGAAACTTATGTTTGTAACAGGCAAATAGGAAATCCTGGGAGTGAGTGGCACACACAGGTTTTCCTAGGGAGGTGGGCAGTGGAGGGAAACTGAGTGACTCTTAGTATCGCTGCTGTAATAGACCAGCCTAAAACTGAGGAACTTCAGACAACAAAGTGGTCTTTCTCACGGTTGTGTAGGTTGGCTGGCTGGTCCCTCCCCTGCTTACTCCTAGGTAAGCCCATGTGGCTGCATTTGTGTGACTGGTATGGCTGAAGGTTGGGCGGCCTCTGTTCTTCCCTCTGTTTCCTCTTGTCCCTAGTGGATAGATCTGGCTGCTTTCAGGGGGACAAGGGGGAAGCCAGAATACCTCTTAAGGCCTAGTCTTGGAAATCACATAACATCACTTCTGTGCATTCTTTTGATCAAAGCAAGCCATAAGGTCAGAGGATGTTTTCAGAGAATGGGAATTTGGACTCTTCCTCTTGAGGGGAGGAGTGGCAGGTGTCGTTGCAAAGGGGTTGTGCACAGGAAGAGGCGTATGTAAACAGACTTCCATAGTGACCCTTGGCAAGCTATTTGACTTTCTGAGCCTTGCTTTCTACATCTGTAATATGGGGGTCATTACCTGGTAGTTTTGTTGATTAAAAGTCATGCACTTAACCGGCTAAGGCGCCAGCCACATAACACCTGAGCTGGCGGGTTCGAATCCAGCCCTTACCCACCAAACAACAATGACGGCTGCAACCAAAAAATAGCCAGGTGTTGTGGAGGGCACCTGTGGTCCCATCTACTTGGGAGGCTGAGGCAGGAGAATCGCTTGAGCCCAGGAGTTGGAGGTTGCTGTGAGCTATGATGCCATAGCACTCTACCGAGGGCAACAGCTCGAGGCTCTGTCTCAAAAAAAAAAAAAAAGAAAAAGTCATACACTTAAAGTGCTGCCACAGGGCCTGGAAGAATAAAAGGGAGCTTTTCTTATTCTTGTTAATGCTGGTGTCTGGGAGTAAGTAAGGAAACTGAGGCAGGCTCCCCAGTAGGTCTGTCTCCCTGCCTCCACTGGCCTTTGGAGTTGTTCCTCTTACTTCCCAGAGGCCCCATGCTGTCTGGGCCATTGTCTGTCTGAGTGGAGTCCCAGGGTCTGGTCCTTGGTGGTTTTCCAATGCTCCAGGCATCTGGTCTTGTAGTCTTACCTCTCTGGTCTCCTCACAGCCATGCCTCGCTGTCTGCCCTGGATTAATAACTTATTTATGATATAGAATAAAAGCCAGACATCACCTCACTGCAGCTCCTCTGGAGCAGAGCCGCCCCCCCCCCCCCATTCCAGCGAGGGCCGGTTTTATTTTTCTTCCTCAGTGTCCTCAGGTGGTGGCCGGAGGGAGGGTGGCCTCCGAGCCACTCAGCAGGCGAGTGTGCGGGGGGCTGTTGCTTGCCTCTCCATCTGCCTCCCGCCCCCTGCTCTCCGGTGTGGCACAGACCTGGGCTGAGTTCTCAGTGTGTGCCTGTGGAATTCTTGTGCTCCCTAGGGCCTGCAGCAGAAAGTTCCCTGACTATCTGCCAGGCCTGGCACTCAGTTTTCATCATGTGGGTCTTGCCCAGATTGCAGAGCCCTAAGGAACAATAGCAATAATAATATTTACATGCTGCTGGTGCTGCCAGTGTGAACTCAGGTGTCTTCACATGCTCCTTGGATTAAGAAAACCTCCTTGGTGACTCTCAGTTCAGTGGAATTTTCATACTTCACCCTAACCTTGATCTGAGTTGGAGACAGGTATGGCTAGAAGAGTCTCGGAGGCCTCTAATCCCCTCTTCATCTCCCAGCCGAGGAAGCTGAGGCTCAGGGAAGGGGAGAGACTCACCCAGGGTCATGCAGCAGCAGGTGAGTGTCAGATATTGGGGCCGACGAGATCCAAGTCCCTGATTCCCAGTCCATGTCTTGAGTCAATGGGAAAGACTGAGTCTATGTGAACAAAGACTCAAGGTCATGAACTGTGATAGCCAGTGATGTGGTAGCCATGGAAACAGCTTTAGAGTGATGGATACTAAAAGTGATTGGTCCCAAAGTAGCCCTCAGTGGTAGTGGGGGCACCCTGGGAGCCTTTGGGCCTGGTAGAGGGCTGAACAGAGGTGTTTAGGGGCACCCACTGCGAGGGGAGGACTGTTCAAGTTCTGCATGCCATTGTCATCTCTAAAACTTGGAGGCCGACTGAGAAAAACCAGATATAAATTGCTCAGTTAGTGGGATTTGAAGCTCAAACAGAACTTTCTGGTGTTTCTCAGCCCCAAGTCACCATTGCCATTGTTTTATTCATTTTCAAAATATTGGAGAGGGAGTGGGCTGTTGTGTACATATTACTTGTCAAGGAACATTTACGAACCCTGCCATCTAATTTTCTTCTGCTTTAGGAACATGCTGATGGAGTATTAGGACAGGCCCCCTTTTAGAGAAATGTCTGAAGGTGAGATCATTTGTCAGCTGGTCTGAATGCAACCTCATTCCCAACGGCTTGCTGAAAGCCTTTGTCAGCTGTTGCCTTTAAGCCTGTCATGTATTTATACCTTTGATCTTGCCAGAAAAAGCCTGTCACTTTCCACCACACACCCCAGCAGAGGGTAGTGTCACTTCTGCCCCTTAAAGCATGGTTTGAACCCATGCTCTGTATTAGCTCCTCCAGCTGAAAGAGGCCTTGTGTCCCACAGCCTGGCCCACTGCTGGCCTGGGTACATTGAGCATTTGATACTTTGTCACCTCATAATCCATAGTCCCTGGATAGGGAGACTCAAGGGTACTGTCCCCTGATCCTTGACCACAGTTATGGGAAAGCAGATCTCTTGGAAGGGGGTTTACCCAAGGGAGTTTGTGGTAAAGCCCGACCCACCAGACCCTTGTTTAAGCAAGGTGCTTTCATTCTGCAATCAGTCAAGTGGACTGAATCAGTTCTTGTCTCGCTAAAGGTGACGTCTAGAAGAGGGACCAATAGAGCTATCTGGGCAGGGTATGGCATCCCCCAAGAGCCACAAGGGGCACAGTGGAGGGAGCAGTGATGGGTCACCTCTGAGTCGTGGGGAAGGGCCTTCTGGGCAGTGCTCAGGCATATACAGAGCCTGTGTGAACCCGTGTGGTTCCAGCTACGGAACAGGTCCCTGTGGCTGCGGTGTGGGGATTTTTGTTGTTAGTAATTGTGAAAGGGAAACAAACAGGTCACCATAAGAACAACAAGTCCTCGGTGGTGTGAGCCACCTCCCTTCTCTCCTGAACTATGGTCCTAGCCTCCCCAGCTGTTCTGTCTCTCCTGCAATCTATTCACCAACTGTAGCTGGCGATGTCCTAATAAAATCTAGGATACAAGACAGTCCTTAGGGAGAAGCCAGCCAGGCCCTGGGCCATCATCCCTCTTCCTCATCCCTTCCCTGCAGAGAACATTCCTCCCCCAGGGACTGCCTGCCCTTGGCCGCCTCAGGCCCTCTCAGGTGACTCATACCACCTTCCCAGTGCGGTCCTGACTGTCTCAACCTCTCTGTTCCTTCTCTGTTTGCTTTTTCACCATGGCCCTTTCCATTTGGTGTTTCTATTTATTTATTACCTGTCTCCATTCTGTACAGGGTTAGCTCCATGTGAAGGAGAGTTGTTGGCTGCATCACCAGCACCTAGAATAGAGCCTGCTCAGTAATTATCTAATGGATGGATGAGTGAGGGCGTGGTATTGCAGGTAAAGGTGTGGGAGAAGCAGCATTGTACGGTGCTCAGTGGTTGCAGTCTGGGCGTCTGTGTTGGTAGTACCAGGTAGACGTGCTCTGGAGAAGCACCAGGGTTCTGGGAAGTCTGGAACACTGGCTAGTGGAGCTGGGCCGGGCCGGGTTGAGGTCAGTAACTTGCCATCTTAGCTGAGGCTTTGCTCTTGATCATGTCTCATCTGCTCCTCGTTCCCTTCCTCTTTGCGTGTCTGGAGGGTCAGTGTCTTGTCAGGAGCCCCTCCTGGGGCCAGAGCCGGCTGACACAGGAACTCGGGTGTCTGAGTCACACCCCTTCTGTTCTTGGGTGCTCACATGCTTTCCATCAGAACCTTCCTGGGCCACCACTGTGTGCCTCACCTCTTACTGACTATTGAACTGGCTATGTCAGTGATAAGCTTGTACATGTGTGATCTCACATGGGGAGGCCTCTCTGGACCAGGCTGCTGTAGGGCTCCACCAAAGGGAAGGCCTAGCTGGGACAGTCACCCGCTAGGCCTCCACACATTTTCCTGGGGCTGCCCGTTAGCTGGCGTCTGTGGGAGTCAGACCACAGAGCCTCAGAGCAGAGCGCTGCTCCTCAGCTCGGGGTCTGGCAGCCACAATGCCTGCTGGCACTCAGGGCTGCTTCCTGTCTGCTCGTCCCAAAGCTGCAGCTGCCGCCAGGACTCAGGGCCAAGCAGGGGGCTAGGCAGAGCTCCCAGCTGAGCTTGGTGGGCTGTGGTGGGGGTACGGGTGGGAAGCCTCAGAGCCACGTGGGCAATGGGAACTTGAAGTGGCTGCTGGCTTGGCAAGGTCCCCAACTCGGGCTGGTCTGGGGAGGGGGTTTGCAACAGAGGGTAAGATGGTTGGAGCTCTGCTCTGCCTCTGGGGGGCATGGTAGGGGTGGAAATAAAGAGTGACCACCTCTCCTATAAAAATTTACCAAGCTTCTGAGGACCTGTGAGGCTCTGTTCTCCTAAGTGCTGGAGGACAGAGCCAGTCGTCACCTTCATCATCAATATTAGCAAAGAGGGCCTGCTAATAACTGTCCTCACTCTCTGCACTGTGAACTCCCCAGCTTCATTGGCTATGACAGCGAGGTGCTCTTTGCAGGGAGGAGGTGGTTAGGTGCTCAGTAGCCCTTAAGGCACAGATCACATGTGGTCTAGATGGCCTTGGTCACTATGTAAGAGGTGTGCTGTGACCCAGCCTGGACTTCCCTGGTCCTGGCCCCCTGTTTAGGGCACGTACCTATTGCTTGCTCCTTTCCTCTCTTTCTTGCCCATTTCCTGCATTATGAACTAATTCTGGTTGAACAGCCCCATGCTGCTACTGCTCTCTGTGTGAAACAGGATGATCACTTAAACATTCCTTTTGGTGCCATTCCCTGCTTGGAAACCACCAGCATTTAGCTGAGTGTTTCTCAGCCCTAGCTGCACATCAGTATCACCTAGGCAGCCTCAAGAACGTACTGACCCTTGAGCCCCACCCATGGAAATTCGGGTGTGGTCTGGGCAGCAGTAGCTTTGCACAAAGTCCTAGTGATTTTAATGGGCAGCTGGAAGCAAGGACTGCTGACACCATCCTGGAGGGTCGACTGTGGGCCTCAGCACACTTATTCCTGGGACCGCCCGTCAATTTGATGAGAAGCTGGCGTCAGCTCATTGGGGACCAGGACAGCCAGGTGGAGGAGGGGAAAAAAGAAGAACACCACCACCCTGCTCTGGGCCATTCTCCCAGAGGGGCTCTTCCCACTTTTTTTTTGAGAGGGAGCCTCAAGCTATCTCCCTGGGTAGAGTGCCATGGCATCATAGCTCATAGCAACCTCCAACTTCTGTGCTTAGGTTATTCTCTTGCCTCAGCCTCCCAAGTAGCTGGGACCACAGGCACCCGCTACAACGCCCAGCCATTTTTTGGTTACAGCCATCATTGTTGTTTGGCGGGCCCGGGCTGGGGATTTGAATCTGCCACCTTAGGTGTACGTGGCTGGTGCCTTAGCCAATTGAGCCACAGGCGCCCAGCCTCTTCCCACTCTTTATCTCATCTCATCTTCCCAGTAACTCTCTGAATTCAGAAGTGGAAACTGAGACTTGGAGAGGGCCTGTACCATGCAGCTGGGCAGGGCCCACTGGGATGGAGTCCCAGTGTTCATTCCCCACTGTAGATGGACACCGCCTAGCAGGAAGGTGGGATGATAGCAAAGGACGGTTACATGGTGTTTTTTTCTGTTTTTAAAAACTTTGTCTTAGGAAATGGGAGTTACACCTATCACCTGCTCGTAATTAATTGGGAGTTATACTTGTCACCAGATGTGCAGAATGGGCTTGCCTTTTGAGATAAGGAAATCATAGAAAAGTTAGAAAGTACCTAGATGTTTAAAGAGCAGGGAATTGCCTACCATTTTGCCACCCAGAGACAACTCCCTGACAGCTGGGTACGTTTCTTCCCAACTCTTCATCTGCTTGTATTGTTTTTCACCTTTAAAATCACCTTCTATGGGTCTCCTTTTGAGGGGTAAAGACTTTTACCCTTAGGATGCTCAACCCCTGGGATTTTTTTCTCCCTCAGGGATTCTTGCTTACAGGTAGGGCATCTGAGCAGGTCAAAGCCAGGCCCTGGCAGTAGAGACAGGAGTTAGTTACAGACAGACCTTCCTATAATTCTAGAATGTTGCTCCCAGCCCCTTGCAGGCACCCTTCCTGAGCTGTTAGCGCTCCAGGGGGCACCTTGAGTTATGCTAATGAGAATGCCCACAGTACACACAAACACTTCCGTGGCCCTTGCTGCATGGAGGGGACCATTCTAGGTATCCTTTGCATATTACTTTCTCAGAATAACTCTACAAGGTGGGTCTCTGAAAATCCCATGTTTATGATTTAATTAAAAAAATCCCAAAGCACAGGGTTGTTGGGTTACTTGCCCAAGATTATATGATTTGAGAGTGGCAGAGCCAGGATTTGACCCAAGGACTCTTCAGCTCCAGGGTCTCTGCATTTATCCGCCACACCCACCATATTGCTTATCCCCTGAGAAAGATTCTGGCTGCAAATGGCCTGAGCCCAGCAAGACCTCAGTGACCTTTCACCTAGCACCTCCTAGGGTGTGGGGCCTGGGAACTGAGGCCAGTGGTCATCCCAGATAATTACCTCCAAATGGTGGAGACCTTCTGCTTCCTGGTATTCCTTTGAGCCTTTGGCCTGTTCTGGGAGGTCTGATGCTGCTGGTGTAGGGCGTGGCATAGTGAGCCAGTTGAGGACAAGCTTGGAAGGTTTCAGCTCTATCTCTAGCGGCCCCTTACTCCTGCCTGTCTCCAAGGCTGCAGTTCAGTCAGAATCAGCTTTCAGACTTTCTTTGGCTTGGGCTGAGGACTTGGCAGCCCCAGCCTTCAGCCTCGCTCCGTGGCTTGGGGCTTGCACATCAGGTTTGAATTATATGAAATCTCCGCGTCGGCAGGCTTTCATCCTAGCCACGCAAATTCTCGCTTCCATGGTAGCGGGCAGCCTGTGCGGCATGTGTGTCATCTCCGTGCACGAGTGTCTGCTGGGACACATCTTGTCTTTGTTGTCACCTCTGTGCCTGCGTGCATGTGTTTTTTTTTTTTAAACCATTGTCAAGATATAATTGACATACTATGCAGTCTACCCATTTAAAATGTACAATTCAATGATTTTAAAAATTATATTCACAGATATATACAATCATCCCCATAGTCAATTTTAGAACATTTTCATCACCTCAAAAAGAGACTGTGTGGGCGGCACCTGTGGCTCAGTGGGTAGGGCTCCAGCCCCATAATGGTGAGGGTGGTGGGTTTGAACCCTGCCTTAGCCAAACTGCAACAAAAAATGGCCGGGCGTTGTGGTGGGTGCCTGTGGTCCCAGCTACTTGGAAGGCTGAGGCAAGAGAATAACCTAAGCACAGAAGTTGGAGGTTGCTGTGAGCTGAGTGTGATGCCATAGCACTCTATCCAGGGCGATAAAGTGAGTCTCTGTCTCAAAAAAAAAGAGAGACCATGTACCTTCTACCCATCAGGTCCTAATTCAACATTACCCCAGCCCTTGGCAACTGTGAATCTACTCTCTGTCTCTGGCTTTGCCTCTTCTGGACATTTCATATGAATGGAATCATAGAATGCATGACCTTTGTCTGGCTTCTTTCGCTTGGCATAATTATTTAAAGTTTCATTTTGTAGCATGTACCAGTGTGTCGTTCCTTTTTATGTATCACCACTGCTGGGACGCTATGCCTCCCGGCACCACAGGAAAGAACCAGGCTGGCCATGGATTGAAGTGCTAGCTTGCAAGAGGTGGGCTAACCAGAGGTGCAGGAGGGCTGTGAGCCCCCTCCGCAATGGCTGTTTATTAAGCTTATACACAACAGATGTGGAGAGTTAAGGTAATTACGTATGAGGGCTGCATGCGTCATTTGCTCCTTCCTCTCGTGTTCTTTCCCCACGACCCCCAGGAAGAAGCACTAAACATGAATGTTTAACATGTGCTTACTAACGAGTGACTGATCTTATTTCAGAACACTGAGTTACTTGAGGGCTTGCCCCTAAGTCACAAAACATCACTAGGCTTGCCAGGAGACTGTTCTGTTCTAAGTGTTTCCTTTTAATGTGATAACAATCAGTAACTGTCCTTGCAAGCATGGTGTCCATTCCTCTACATTTATGGCCAAATAATATCCCATTGTTTTGGATATGCATATCTTGTTTATCCATTCATCATGGCGGGCATTTAGCTTGTTTCCATCTTTTGACTCCCATGAGTAATGCTGTGAACATTCGTGTACAGGTTTCTCTGGGACATATGCTTTCTTTCTCTTGGATGTTTCTCTAGCGGTGGGATTGCTGGATCATCTAGCAACTCTGTTTGATCATTTGAGGAATGGCCAGACTATTTTCAAAGTGGCGTACCATTGTACCTTCCCACCAGCAATGTGTGAGGGTTCCACTTTCTCCACATCCTTGCCAGCGCTTGTTATCATCTGTCTTTTTGATTTAAGCCATTTTATTTCATTGGAGTTTTGATTTGCATTTTCTTGATGACTAATGATATTGAATATCTTTTGTGCTTAGCAGCCATTTGTGTATCTTCTTTAGAGAAATGTCTATATAGACCTTTTGGCCGTTTTTAAATCGGGTTGGCTTTTAATTATCAAGTTGTAAGAGTTCTTTGCATATTCCTCATTCTGAGTCCCTTATCAGGAAAGCAGAGACTACCTGGTCTCTCATGTCTTTTTGCACCCCACATCCTACCCTCCCCCGGCTTAGCAAGCTGTCCACACTTTATGAAAACATAAGGACACGTTGAGGGAGGAGGGGATCTGGGTCACCTTGAAGAGTCCTACTGGGAGCAGTGGTCCCAGGTTGTGGGAGTGTTTGGGGGAGAGGGGACACTCCTTTTTCCTAGGATGAGTCAGAGATGACAACTCGGGCAAGATGACTATGACCCTTTAGGACACTAGTTCTCAACCTTCCTAATGCCTCGGTCCTTTAATACAGTTCCTATGGGTCGTGACCCACAGGTTGAGAACTGCTGCTTTAGGGGAATGTCCTGCGGGTTACTTTGGGTGGTACTTTCAACTAAACTAACTGAGCCGCCAGAGCTTGGCAGACTTGAAAAGACCCAGCTCTCTGGGCCTCTCCCTCTATTTTTGGCTTGAGAAACTGGAGAAAAGGTAGCACCATTTGCTGAGAGGAGGTAGACAATGGGAGGAGTAGGTATGGGCCCCGAAGTCTTTAATGTTTGAAATGTCCAGTGGAAACCCTGGTATCTATCAAGGAGGCTGCCTTGATCACGCCTTATGATTGCATAAGGAATTCCAGGAGAAGTTAGGGCTGGGGATATGATTGGGAGTCATCTGTAATCACAGTATTTACAGGCATGGCATGGGGAATGCCCAGGGACAGCATATGGTTGGAGGTGCTGAGTGAGACCAAGACAAAGAAGTGACTGCTGGCTCTGGCCACATGGCAGTAACAGGTGAGCAGTTTGCAGCAATGGCTCTAGAGTCCATTTGGGGTGGGTAGAGGAGGGGCCATGTGGCACAGAGGCAGTGAGTATGGACCAGCTTCCTGCTGAGGAAAGTAGAGACCCAGGGCTGTGGCTACACAGGGATGGGAGGGAGGGAGTTTTGAAGATGAGAGATGCTGACGGGGGCTGTCTCATGGGTAGGGAGAGCACAGCAACGCTGGGAAGGGCAGTACTAGTTGGAGGAGCTGAGTCCTCAGGGAGGTGACAGGAGGTGATCCTGAGCACAGGGTCAGGGGAGCCTTGGTGTATAGGCTGGGGTGGGGCAGTGCTGGGAGTCTGAGCTGATTGGGAGAACCAGAATGCAGACTAATAGGGAAGTGCAGCAGAATCCCCAGATGGCCTTGTGCTCAAACCAGGTGTGAGTACCTATGTACTCAAATGGAATAGGTGGATGGTTGGAGAAAACCAGGTCAGCAGGGCAGAGAAACTTCTGTGGGATAGCAAGATTGAGGGAGAGGGAGTAAGAGAGTTATCGTGCATGTAGACAGAGTTTCACCCGGTGAGAATGGAAGTGAGGGCTTGGGGAATGAGGAAATCAGGCGTTGGAGGTTTTTTTTGAGACAGAGCCTCAAGCTGTTGCCCTGGGTAGAGTATTGTGGCATCATAGCTCACAGCAACCTCCAACTCCTGGGCTTAAGTGATTCTCTTGCCTCAGCCTCCCAAGTAGCTGGAACTACAGGTGCCCACCACAACACCTGGCTATTTTTTGGTTGTAGTTGTCATTGTTGTTTGGCAGGCCCGGGCTGGATTCGAACCTCCCTGCTCTGATGTATGTGCCTGGTGCCTTAGCCACTTGATCTACAGGCACCGAGCCAGACCTTGGAGGTCTTGATGAAGTTCAATGATGGCTGGAGCCAGGTGTCAGTGTTAGGTGAGCAGGGCAGTTGGAGAAGGGAAGGAGCTGCCTTCAGTGAGGTTGTAGCAGTCCATGGTCCAGAAGGGAGTCGGGGAACATGCATGCAGACACAGGTGGCTGTGTTGGGGAAGAACAAGCTACCCCTTGGGAACCTGGTGGAAGTTTTTTCTGATCCTTGTGTAGCACCTTAGCCTCTAGCTGCTGGGTTTTCTTCTGTTTCCTGCAGTGGAACAGTTTCAAGCTGGATTTGCTGGAAGCCTAGAACCTGAGACAGCATTGCTGGCCAAGGGTTGTCTGTGGCAGTAAAACCCTGGTGATGGAATTTCCAGAACCAGTTTAAGCCTGAGAATGCACTCTCCTTGTGAGGTGGCGGGCTGGTCGATGGGGAGGTGGCCTGCTCTGCTTCTTTCTCCCCTGCAGAGGTCCCAGGTGGGCCAGACTTGGAAGGAGAAAGAGGGGACTGGGCCTGCCTCTCAGCTGGCTCCACTGGAGCTGCCATCTTGCAGGGGGACCTCCTTCTGGGCATTCAGTGAATGTTACGAGTCTAAGGGGGCAGCAAAGAGCTCAGGACCCCCTTTCCCAGAAGACCTGCAGCTGTCTTCTCAGGCCATGCCATGTGTACCTGCTCTGACCCCAGCTCATCATCTTCATCATCTCTGTACTCAGCATGACAGAGCCTGTCTGTGCCTAGGCTCAGCCTTCCACTCTGCTTGAGAACACTTTTTCTAGTCCTTGGGCCTTTCTTCTGTGGTCTCCTTGGAGGTCTGCTTGTTGGCTGAGTATACCTTGGCCACCTGCACATATGTGCAATTTGAGAGTAACCATATTTCTATATAGACATATAACTTCAAAATAATTTGGCATCTATTAACCTGCTGAAATAGTTGGACCTCACCCTGATAATAGACAGCTACCAGTGACCAACTGAACTTGCTCATTATGGCCTGTAGCAGGACACAGGGTGATTTCTAAGCCAGCAGTGGCCTCCCCAGCTGTCACCTAACTGTCTTCTTCAGGTGAGTACAGAGACTTGGGGCTTCCCTTGAGGGGAACCTGGATTAGAAAACCTCAGCATGGGGGGAGGCCTCTGGATGAAGAGGCAGCAGAAGGCATCACCTTGACAACCAAAAACGATGTCACTAGCCATGCTGGAAAATTCAAACAGTCCTTCCTCCCTCCCCATCCCCCATAACCCACATACCTCCCAAGAAAGGCACCTCAGAAGCAGCCACGTTAAAGGGGGTTTGCAGCATGGCTGAGAAGGGTCAGATCTGTGCCTTGGAGAGTTTCCATTTGGAGAAACTGGCTGAGGACCTACGTGGTACGGCGCTCAGTTGAATGTAATGAGTGATTCTCTGTTGTTTTTGTGTGAAGAACGTTGGAGGACACATTTTCTACCTATTTACTGTTTGCAAAAGAATAAGATATGGGTGGAAATAGGTATGGCTGACATTTATTTTCTAGCCTACAGAATTTATCCCTCTCCTTTTCTTGATTTTCTTATACAGAAATGTGAGTTGCTTTTAGTACTTTAAAATTAGCTACCACTTTTCAGAAATATAAACATCTCATAAATTGAGAGACGGGAGTAATTTAGTGAGGAGGCAGAGAGCCAGAAGGCTCTCATTGCTGGGCTGTTCGCCCTGTGTGGTGCCTGCTTTCCTGGCCAGGGCAGAGGTTCAAAAGAACTTGGGCCAGACCTGTTGTCATGCAGATGGGGAAACTGAGGTCCTCAGGAAAGGGAGTGGGTCCATCCTGCTTCTTCCTGTCCTTTCTCTAGGAGAAGGGTCTCCAAGGCCCAGGGGGAGCTCAGATCTAGACAAGAACCACCTGTCAAAGCCTGGGTATGATGCATAAGACATCACAAGAACAAGGGCAGTCTCTAGGGAAGTTCTGCCCTTGATTCCTATGGGGCAATGGAATCCACAGTCACAGAGAAATTTAGAAACTTATTTCCCACTTGAATATTACAGGACTTGGGTCTCTCTTTTGTCTTAAGTAGTTAATGTGGAGGCAGAGTGGAGGTGGCTGGGAGAGACAGATATTTTCTAACCCTTCCTTGGGGAGACCCCTGAGGGTGTGGAGGCTGGACCAGACCCAGAATCCTCAGGCTCTTCTGGTGGAGAAGAGCTGAGGGCTGATGAGGATGGTTTGTGTTGGGGTGAGAATCTCTTTAGGCTGAGGGGTAAAAGGTTACCTGGGGAGCGGGAGGGAACCATTCCACTGGGAGCTGTGCAGTCTTTTCTGTTCTCTCTTCTGTGGTGGGCAGTGGGCTGATTGCATGGGAGGGTCTTGTGCAGAGGTAAGAAGTGAGCATCCTTGCTCTGCAAGGTCAGACCAGACCAGAGGCCCAGGGATTTTCAGATGTAGGAAAGGCAATTTCCTTGCTGCAAGTGTCCCCCAAAGGCAGAAACAGGCCCAGGGATGACCCGAGGTGATCTAGCACTGTGGCTATGAGCCAGGCAGAGCTGGGCTCCAGTTCTAGTGCTGACATTCACTGGCTGGATGACTTTGGGAAAACTCCTTAACCTTTCTGTGCCTCCATTTCCTCATCCATGAAATGGATCTAATAGTAGTGCCTACCTTACAGGGTGGTAAAGATGAAATAAGATGACATATATAATTGTAGGTGGCAGGAACTGTTATTAATAATAACAATGATAGGCTAGGTGCGGTGCTCATGCCTGTAATCCTAGCACTCTGGGAGACTGAGGTAGGAGGGTTACTTGAGCTCAGGAGTTTGAGACTGGCTTAAACAAAAGTGAGACCTCATCTGTACTAAAAATAGAAAAATTAGCTGGGCGTTGTGGCACACACCTGTAGGCTCAGCTCTTTGGGAGGCTGAGGCAAGAGAATTCCTTGAGGCCAGGAGTTTGAGGTTGCAATGAACAATGATGAAGCCACTGTACTCTACCTGGTGTGATAGAGCTTAGACCCATCTCAAAAACCAAAACCAAAAAACAATAGCAGTAACAATAAAAGAGTCATAATAAAACTGTTTATAAAAGATGGAATGTAGGGAAGTGTTTCAGCACAATAAAATGTTAGGAGTGTCCCTACACTGTATATGTTATACCTTGGGGAGGGAGCTCTCTGTCACTGGAGGCATCCAAGCAAAACTTAGAGGTCCCATAACTGGGGATGCTGTTAAGGTATAAAGCCTCAGACTGCACACACAATGACTGTTAAATGCTTATGGTTCATGATTGTGGGCTGGAAGGCAGTGACTTGTTGTCAGGCCCTAGACCACCTGGATCATTCTGGAAGCTGTTTCCCTCAGATGAGGCACTGCAATCTGGTGGCCATGTAGAGTCACCACCAGGCCATGTGGCAGGGAATGCCACGTTCGAGGGACTCTCTTTATGAGTTGGTTGGTCACATCCCAGGTTGGGAGGGCCTTGACAAGGTTCCTGGTGTGCGGAGGAGCCTGAGTACAGCCTTCTGCCTCCTGCTCTGGAGAATTCTTCTCTGCCAGGCTGCTTTAAGGGGTGTGATGGACCGAGATAGCAGAGGCTGCTGCCCTGGCCCATCCTGGTAGTGTGACCTCGGGCTGGATGGAGCAGGGGCCTCTGACTCGTGCTGTCTCCATCCCTGTGGGTGTCCGACAGGGTGCAGAAAGGGAGGTGGGAAGATTGGGTATGGGGCTTGGCTGAGAGACTCCCTCCTGGGCACTCGTGGCAGCAGAGATGCATCAGCCTTGCATGTATGCTCTGGGCCTAGAGGCCACCAGCTGGCCCTTCTGCCCATAGCCTTTGAGTCCTCCTTTGGGTTTTTGCAGGTCTGTAGTCTCAGAGGCCTTGGATTTGGCCACCGCTTATCCAGGTTCAGGTACAGCCTCTCCCCATGAGTCTGATTGCCCCTGCAGTCCCCACACCATCATTCCTGTTTCTGCACACATGCCCGGGGGTTCTCTACCAGGGATGCCTGTACCTTCTGAAGTATTTCTTTGAACCCCCTCAACAATTTCTCCCTTCTTCAGATGCAGTTATCACCTTTCCTCCAGCTATGGGGGTCCAGCCAGGGTTGCCAGACCCAGAGCGACCAAACTAGCCCTTCCTGGGACTGCATGGATGAGATTATGCAGGAAAAGTGTCCTTGTCCCCAGCAGCCCAAGGGGGCTGTGCCCACCTGGATGGGGACACATGGCTTGTTTAGGAGAAGCTGGTGCAGAGGGCACTGAGGGGAAGGTGGTGAGAGAGCCTGGAAGGATGGGTCTCTCGCTTCCAATCTTTGCCCCTGCTGTGGTGTGTCATGGGGTTGTGGACGGGGCTCCCTAAGATGCAACCTCAGAGCAAGCTGAGGTGGGAAAATTGGTGGAATTGAGTAAAGTTACTGCAGTTCCAGTTCAAAAGGAGAAGGTACAGTGGACTAACAAACATGATGCTTCATTCAAGGCTTTGTGTTGACAGCTGCACTCCCAGCCCCTGGTATGTGGGAGGCACTCAGTAGATATTGGTTGAATAAGTGAAGGAATGCAACAAATAATATTTATTTGTTAAATATTGCCTACTATTTTCCATGCACTGTGATGGGCGGACTGGTCTTACTACTTCATAGACACGGCGTGTTTTGTGTGTGTGCATATGCGGCACACGTGTATTAAGTCATGTCTCGTTGTGTGTGGTTCATTGGCCTCTGTGATTACCACCTTCACTGGGGGGTGGTGGTAATAGCACATTTGCTGGGCTTGGCCAGTGTTATATTTTTGTGTTTTTATTTCCAAGGCCAATACTAATTTTTTTTAGGAGAATATTTTAATGCAAGGAAAAAAAATTAGATTAAAACCAGAGCTTGTACTCCTGGCGGCTCCTTTATCATCAGTGGGCATTAGCTCCTTCACCCCGCAGCCCCCTGCATGCATGCACACACACTTTAAACCTGAAACAAAAGCGCTTTGTAATAGAGTGGGGGCCTAGCACACACCTTAGGGATAATGAGCCTCTGCCCCTAGGATTGCCCCTCCTGTCTTCCTGTAGGTAAAGCCAAAACCACATGGTGTGTTTTGACCTGGAATGTGATGCCTTGATGCGTGTGCCCGTTCCTTGTGCCAGGGCCCTTTTTTTTTTAAAGCAATGGAACCCTTTGTTTAAATGTGGCCCCCATGGGCACACAACACGGTAAAAGTGGATACACAACACAGTCAAAGTGGGTCTGCTTTGCCTACACCTCTCCCCACTTTCCTGCTAGGGCCCCCATAGAACTTCCTTGCAAACCCAGGCTTGAAGGAAGAACCCGCACATATGTAGCATGCGTGTTTGCATTCCCTGGTGGCTCACACCACACGTTCATGCCGCCTCTCTCTCTGCCCTCTCTCCCCTGCTCAGGCGGGCCTCATCCGCACAGACAGCACTGATTACTTCATTGAGCCCCTGGAACGGGGGCAGCAAGAGAAGGAGGCCAGCGGGAGGACACACGTGGTGTACCGCCGGGAAGCTGTCCAGCAGGAGTGGGCAGAGCCCCATGGGGACCTTCACAATGAAGGTAGGCTGTGGGCAGGGGCCCCAAGCACTACTTCTGTCTCCACCTCTGGGGGTGCTTTTTAGGTAACTTCTGGCCTTAAGCTCTCATTGCCTGACTTCAGGCTTCCTACCTGTAAAATGGGGGTGGGTCACATATGCCTGGTATACTAGCAGGGAAACCCCAGGGGTCCGAGGAGCTACTGTAACTAGCTGGAATTAGGGGACAGAAGAGCCACTTGTGTCCCAAACTGTGGTCCTTGGGACTCCAGAGGTCTTTTAGGGGCTCACAATTGCTTCTCAAAGCTACTTCTGAGCCAGGCCAGAAGGTAGCATGGCTCAGTTTGTTCTTTCCTCTAAAAATGAACTAAGCCCTGTAGGAGCCCGTAAGGAGGGTCCTGGGGCACTTGAAGGGGACAGGCATCAGGGTCAGCTTTGTGTTCAGTAGACCATTTATAAGTTCTGCCTCTGATGCGGTCTACTGTGTGACCTCAGATAAGTTATTAATGTTTCTGAGCCTCACTTTCCTAATCAGTAAAGTGGAGATGACCAGTGACTACCTGTTAAGGTTGTTATATAAACACTCTGGCATGGAACTTGGCACAGAGCAGGTACTTGATAAATGGTAGCTCTTGTTATAGGATTCTTATTACAGGCAACTACTGACATATTAGGGTGGAAGCGCCCTGAGTGCAGGGGCGTCCCTGCATGCCCGTGACCACTGCAGGAACCTGTACCCCTGTAGCACTCAGGACCCACAGTGGAGCAAATGTGATGGGTCCTGACCCTGGCCCAGGGCCAACCGCATAGTGAAGCTGAGCTTTTGTCACGAAACCCTTTCAGGCAGAGCAGATGAGAAGGCCCTTGGCGGAATGTGATTGTAAGTGGGCCGCACCCTTGTGCTAGAGCCCTGCAGGGTTGGGCCCAGTGGGGTTGGGCCCAGTGTGAGGGAATGCCTGGAAACCAGTTGTCCCCACATACAATGTGTCCTTTAAAGGTCCAGCTGTTTGCAAGTGTCACGTATGAGAGAAGTCCAGCACCAGGGGTATGGGGGGCTCTGTAGGCCTGGGATGGGAGGGCGGGGACTCAGAGCACACAAGTGTGATTTCAGGGCTCCCTTTGCTTCATACTGCTGGGAAAAGGGACAATTCACCCTTGGGCTCCATTTTATTTGAGGCCCATTCTGAAACAAAAGACCATAAATTCCCCCTTTGGGGAAGGGACCTTGGCCAGTCCAGCCCTGGTAGGTGGCTGGGAAGCTGGGAGTTAAGAGTTCAGATCCTTCTGTGTTCCTCCCATGAGAGACCAGGGCCTAGAGAGGACCTTCTTAGATGTCTGTGACTTGCACTTTTATTTGAAGGCTGGTTGTGGGTGTGAGCCCAGTGTGTGGAGAAGCATTTCTGGGTACACCTGTCTCTGTTTCACAGGTTTGACTAAGATAAAAGGCTTTAGCTCAGCTCTTTGGGAGTGCTTCTCAGCTTACAGAGAAATGCTGGCCACCTGGCCAACAACCAGGGACGGTCTCTGGTGGGCTGGGCCCCTCCTCCTCTCCGCCTGTCCCCATCAGTGCAGGTGTCCCTCCCTTGGCTTCCTCAGACCCTGAAGTCCCCTAGGTCTGTTCTGTCTCCCACCAGGCAGATAGTCCAGGAGAACAGATGCCAGGTCTTCATTTCTGGGTCACTCGTAGTAGTGCCTCCCCTGGGGCTGTGTCCAGCTTTCCTGGAGGAGGAAAGGCAGCATCAGAGGCTCCATCATAGGGATTTCTAGGAAAACGAGGCTGGGGAGGAGCTTCCTGCCCCCAGGCTCTGCTGTGAAAGGGTCTGAGGAGGGCCCGAGAACTCCAGGTGGAGGGGACCATTCCTCTTGGCACAGGGCCTGGCCTCAGCTGATGCTTCCCGAAGAGTGTACCTGTGGCATGCACACACACATACCAACCATACATCCACAATGATACACTGACACGATCACACACCTGCCCATGCATTCATGCTCACACACTGATGTACACACATACTCATGCTCACACACTCATCTGCCTACACTTAATGCTCACACACTGACATACACAAGTACATGTTCACACACTGACACAGACTCACACCCACCCATGCACCCATACTGACATCAACACTCACACCCCAAATCACACACAGACTCAAACACACTCTTAAACACACACCTATATGTCCACACTTCACTCCTTTTTAGGACAGGGTGATATTCTAGTGTGGGGATATACCGCATTCCTTCTGGACATTCGGGTTCTTTCTGCCTTTTGGCTGTTATGATAACACTGCTGTGCACATTCGCGGGAAAGTTCTTAGCCACGTTTTTCAGTTCTCCTGGGTGTATGTCTAAGGGTGGAGACACTGGGTCACCTGGTAACGCTGGGTCAGGCTTTTGGGAAATTGCCAACTATTTTCTCAAAGCAGCAGCACCATTTTACATTTGCTCGGGGCTTCTTGGGTGGGGTCTTCGAGCTGGTCCCACCATGCTGTGAGGCCCTGCTTCTGGCCTAAAGGATGGGAGACACACAGAAGAAGGTGTTGGAGCATAGGAGGCAGGGCTGGTGTCTGTCCTCTCCCTTGGTTCCCTGTGTGCCTGCTGAGAGAACAGTCTGGGTCGGTCCTGAGTGGTGCTACATGAGGGGAGACCTGAGTTTGCATTCTGGGTTCATGGCCACTAACGTGCTTGCTAGTCACATAACCTCTCTGAGCCTCCCCTTGACAGGCATGGCTGCAACCCAGACTTCTAGCTCTGGGTCATTCTCACCCCTGTGCTGCTCATGACCTCAATGACTGAGCCACACCACTGCAGCAGGAAAAGGTGTCCATGTGCTAACCTGGTATGGAACAAGGTGTGGTGTGGAGGCAGGACAGGGTACATGTGATAGGGCAGGGGTCCGTGGGTGGCATATGATGACAGCCCCTTCTGTGAGTCTGACCTTGCTCTCTTCCCATTCTGGTTCCAGCCTTTGGCCTGGGTGACCTCCCCAAACTGCTGGGCCTGGTGGGTGACCAGCTGGGTGAAGCAGAGAGGAAGCGGCGACACGCCAAGGCGGGAAGCTACAGCATGGAGGTGCTGCTGGCAGTGGACGACTCGGTGGTTCGCTTCCATGGCAAGGAGCATGTGCAGAACTACGTCCTCACTCTCATGAACATCGTGAGTGTCCCTGCACCCTGGGACTGGGTGGGGTGGGCCTCGGTACCGATCTGAATGGAAGATTTCTCAGGCCTGGCATTTTCCGTGGCGGCCTTGAGGGAGTCCCAGCTTGCCCCTTAGCTGACCTGCATGCCCTTGATGACCGGGTTCCGTGGTGTACTGGCCTGAGCTGTCTCCTGTCTGGTCAGCAGTGGGGCTGGCCTCTGAGCACTGCTCTACCCACACCAGAGCTCACCCTCTTCCTTCTGCCTCTTGCCAGCTGGTGCTGTCCATGGCTGGTGACCCAGGTGTCAGGGAGGAAAAACAACATTGTCTCTGTCTTCTTATGTTCAGTATTGGTGAGTCTGTGAATCAAACTAACAATAGACACATTAGCAAAAACCAGTTCTCTGCCTATAGTAGGGAACTCCAAGGTAAGTAACTCCAAGGAGTGGCTAATATGGGCACTCATATATTACCTGATGTAGTAGGGAGAGAAAGGAGAGGAGAGAAAAGGCTTCCATGGGAAGGACAAATGGGTTCTTCAGGAAAGACAGAGCATTTTGAGGAGAACAAAGGGAGAAGAGGAAGTTTGTGATGTTGCTTGCTCAGGCAGGTAGAGTGGTCTTTCTCCTTTGTGGCCGTGCTATGCCCTTGAGGGGGGATTCTTGGCAGCCTCATTTCCCAGAAGTTGCTGCTTTGATTCAGATTAGGGAAGCTCTGAGATGACTCCTTTCTGCATTTGTTGAATTTCAAATGTCTTTGACTTAAAATGACCTTTTACTAACTATAAGGCTCCAAACAGGTCCTTACACAGCCTGGGAATGAGGCCTTAGGAGCAGCCCCAGGAAAGCAAGTGAATGTCTATGTGTCTGTCCTGGAGGGGTCCCGGCCCTGGGCCAGTCCCTGGGGCGGCTACTGGGTGTGGGCTCTACATGTGTGGTTCTGGGCACTGTGTGCCCTTGGCAAGTCCTCCACAGACCCACTGGCTGGTCTGGTCTGAGCCCCTCTAGATTAGAGGGTTCTGAGAGGGCCAGGCCAAGTGACCTGGAGTGGAGTAGTGCTCTATGGGGCTATGGCACCTCACCAGCTCTGAGGTGTAGGGTAGAGGGCAGCAAAGTTTGGAAGGTGGTGGGGAGGGTAGAAGGTGGACAGGAATTTGATCCCTAAGCAGGATTGGGCAGCTTTCCTTGGAAACTGGAGGAGGCCTTTTCATGGGCCCTAAAAGGAGACGTCTGTTTCCCTAATAGAGCTGAATATATTTTTGAAACTTGGTGTTCCCAGGGCTCGCCAGACTGAAGTAAGATGTGGTTGGAGGGAGCTGGTTATACCCTCAGATCAGGGCCTGTAAAAGACTGTGTGGGAAATTCTTTCCAAGCCCTTGAGGTTCATGACATGGAGGTCAGTGCCCAGCCACCCCCCATACCATGGGGTTGTCCCTTCTCACATCTCAGGACTTTATTGTTGGAGGAAAGTGAGCCTGTGACCCATTCTAGCCCTCTTGGCTAAATCAACGAGTTCTGACTTTTGACCCTTGATCTCTGACCCATGACTCACAGCCTTGGCTGGAGAGCATTGTCAGCTTTCACCAAAGACACTGCTGTGAGGGCCTGCTGTGAAGACTGCTGTTTGGGTAGTCTTGGTTCCACCGTCCTCCTCCTCACAACCTACCAGAAAGGGGGTGAGGAGAGTCACTGTCTTCCCTGAGGTTTTGGAAGATGGTTAGAGGCTGGGTCTTCAGCTCACTGCTGGATCACTCTGTGAATGTGGGAATAGACAGGGCCTGGGATGGGTGAGGGGTACAGTGGTCAAGGCAGAGCTTTCCACTAGGAAAGGCCCAGCTACTCTGGGGCCTGGGGTTACAGCTTCCCAGGGTGCAGAGATAGCTAGCCAGACTTCCGGCCCAGGGAGGTGAGCAGGTAGGGGCAGCAATCTCTCCCTCTTGGGGGATCAGCAGGTCATCCTGTGCATTGTGTGGGAGTGTTTTCTTTTTTTGCTGGGATGCTTGAAGTTCAAATCCCCTTAGGGCACATCCACTGAACCAATAAAAAGGTGTGCCTGTCTGCCTGTGACCATTTCTGATCCTGATTTCCAGGCTAAGTCTGGCCTGGTGGGATAAGAGAGAGGAGATCTATTTCCTGACATGAATGGTTCCATTGTGGTAACCCAGAGACGGGGGCAGAAGTGTTAGTGAAACACTTAAAATTATCTGATGAAGCCCTTGGCACTGCGATTGTCAAGGCAGCTGTGAGAGCCTGTCGGGGTTGTCCTGCCTCCCATCTTTCTTTTGCATTAACTGGGGATGTACTGTAAATATTAATGCAGCTTCAGATGATGGGCAAGGATGGCCTCCCCTGCCCTCACTGGTGGGCCCTGGATGGACTTGTCTTTCTCAGTGCCTCAGTTTACCCATATGTACTGGGTCACTTTCCTTAAGGCTTTTTAAAATCTCAGGACTAGAGACCCATTTGAACCCTTTGAAACATAAAGGGGTAATTTTCAGCATTTAGTGAGCACCTGTTGTGTGTCTAGTATCACAGGCAAAGTCCTGTTCTAGAAACTTTAGTCTCTCTGTGAAAACAAGCCTCAGTTCCATGGAAGAATCAGGGAACCCTTGAGGATAGTGCCC
Source organism: Galagoides demidoff (assembly GCA_963574575.1). Classification (NCBI taxonomy): domain Eukaryota; kingdom Metazoa; phylum Chordata; class Mammalia; order Primates; family Galagidae; genus Galagoides; species Galagoides demidoff. The sequence goes on along the minus strand of CAUYQV010098063.1, from coordinate 45,232 downwards.
AAGGAGCTTGGATGAGGTGGCTGTGCCTGTGGACCAGGGAGAGAGGGAGACTGTTTTTTTTTGGAGGAGGTGTAGAGCTGTGCTAGCCTAGGGGGAAAGGGAGATTGGGCAAGGGGAGAAGTGTGTGGCGATGGCTGCAGGTGGCAGCACGGCAGGTTGTGGGGCAGAGGAATGAGGAGGGAGACCTGGGTGTGTGGGGACAGGTGACAGAAGCTGGTGTGGCGAGGTAACCCATGGGGCAGCAGCGTAGCATAGACCAAGAAGAAGCATGAGGGTAGCTCCCCAACAGCACATCCAAGATGGAAATGCCCAGGGAGGGCTGTCAGGCCATCTGCAGCCATCCCAGTATGGTCCCAGTGCTGACCTCGTGCTGGCTGCAGAGTTGAGCACTTCATGGGCAGGCTTGCCACCTCGTCCCTGCCATGTTATGTGCCTCACTCCTTTCTCCTCTGAGGTTCTGAAGAGCTAAACAATTTGCTTGGAATCTATACAGCTAATAAGAGGCAGAGTCGGGATTCAAACCCAGATCCATCTGATGCATTTGTGCTCCCCTCTACCCCATGTTCTGTGGTAGCATTTAGGGACAAGCTGCTCTTGGGAGGTGGGACGAGGAAGATCCTGGGGTCCCAGACTGGGAGGCAGGAAGAAGGCTGCCCATTTATAGGCAGAGCCTCTCCCTGGGTGTCAGGAGGTGAAGCTTCGGCCCTGGGCGTTGGCTCCTGGCTGTGCCTGTGCCTGCTAAGTGCTGCCAGGTCCCTCTTCTGGCCTGAAGGTGATGCGCCAGATCTCTGGGGTGAGGACTCCTTTGGACATGGGCTGTGGGATCTTCCTGAGGCCTGGAGCAGGAGCAGTGGGAAGGTGAGAAGAGAGATAGGTCCTTTCCTCATTCCTCCCCAAGCCAGGCTGCAGCCAGAACCTTCTAGCCTCTGTCTCCTCTGGGATCCCTCTTAGCAGACTCTATCTGGGTGGTAGGCTCCCTGCCCACTCCAGCCCTACCTGGCCCCCCCGGCTGGGCCCTCTGTCAGTAGTGGGGCTCCGAGTAGGAGCCTGGGCCCCACTTAGTTGTCTCTTAGGGAAGAACTCTGTCCCCCTTCTAGACTCAGGAGGTTTTGGTACAAATGGCTGAGACCAGGGCCTTGGTGGCCTCAGCCTGGGAGGGCAGCATCTGTCACATATTCACCTTAAAAGCTGGTTGGGAGCATCATAAACACTGCTTCATGCGGCTGGGAGTGTGGCTCTGCCAGACCTTTTCCTTTTGGAGTAGTCGAGTCTCAGAGCAGCCCATCCCTACCCCCCACACCTCCTCTTCCCTCTCTTTTTGGTCCTTTTTTTATCCTTCTCTCTCTCTCAAAAAAAAAAAAAAACCTGCTAAAAGCAAAAGCTCATTCACTTTAAGGCGGTGGTTCTTAACTGGGGACATTTGGTAATATCTGGAGATTTTGTTTTGGTTATAGGGGCCAGGGGTGCTGCTAAACACCCTATAGCACACAGGACAGCTCCCCTAACTGAGAATTACCAATGTCACATAGTCCCTAGTAGCAGGTGGAGAGACCCTGCCCTATGGTATTAGCTCTGAGTGCCACACACGTGTTCTCACATTTCACAGCAAACCCACTGGGAGAGGACAGTGCATACACACGGTGGAAGGAGGGGTGCTAGGGTTCCTGGCACAAGTGCCCCTCCCTGTGAAGAAGATGTTATGGTTCACACTGTGCTTTCACATACAGCTTCTCAGTCTGCATATTCAGGGTCAGATTCCTGAAATTCTATTTCTGGGATAATCTAATGGGCTTCCAGAGTGGAAAGTAGAGGTTTTGAAGTAGGAGATGCCGTGGGTTGAGCACATGCTTTAGATCTGGCCTGGTTCCAAATCCCTGATGCTTGGCTTCCCTTCTGCTCTCACGTCTCTGCGAGGCATGTTCTCTCCATGCCACAGACGAGATCATGTAGCAGTGAGGAGCAGCAGAGCTGGGGCCTTCCCGGGCCTCCAGGTTGCCTCTCTTTACATGCAGCCAGGCCAACCTGGGACATCAAGGCTGCTGCATGGCACAAAGAGGTCATGGGAGATAAATGCTAAGCATTGCGAACTCGTAAAAGGGACTGTTAGGCTGGATGAGTCTGTCCCTGGGCACTTTGGAGCCACCCTGCACAAATAGCCTAGGCATAGTCTGGGCTGAGCAGCTGGGTCCTAGGAAAGCTGCCCAGGTCAGCTGTAGGCTCCAGGGAGTCCCCAAGGCAGCCACACCTTGACGAGGTGAGCAGGCTAAAAGGTAGCTGAAAGTATTCACTTGCAGCCCACTCAGGCCTTTGAAATACAGGGCATGATCATGAACTTGGGAGTTGGGGGAGGATGGACCGGCTGAGCCCATGGCAACTGAGAATCATCAAAAGACTCAGTACCCTCCTGCCCCCACCCTGAGAGCAGCCTCAGCCTCCAAGACCTCACTGGTGACCTTGGAGGTAGGGCCTGCCAGCGTGGCACGTAAGCAAGCGTGGCACCCTGGTGAGATCTCAGCGTCCCAACCCAGGGAAAACGGAATCCAGCTCTGGCTACTGCATGGGACAGCGCCAGAGGGACTGGGAGGCAGAGATCTTAGGCACAAGCAGCAGCATATTGCTGATACCCACACAGTTGTGTACACAGCCACACACATGCATACACATGTGTACACATTCAGTCACTCATATGTGTGATACATGTGTTTGCATAGATCACGCATCCACATGTATCTTCCCACACCAAATTAAGTATACACAGAAAAATTCATGTGTGTGAACATACACTTACCATACAATCTAAGATCCATTGATTATTAGTTGCCCCATCATTTTATGTACTTAAGAAAAAGAACTACCAATTGAACTCTGGTATAATGCTTTATCAACATTTAGTTCTTTTTTTTTTTTTTTTTTTTTTGATACAAGGTCTTACTCCATCTCCCAGGCTAGAGTGCAGTGGCATCATCATAGCTCACTGTAGCCTCAAACTTCTGGGCTTGCATGATCCTCCTGCCTCAGCCTCCCAAGTAGGCAGGACTACAGGCACATGCTTCCATGCCCGGCTAATTTTTCTATTCTTTGTAGAGATAAGATTTTGCTATGTTGCTCAGGCTGGTCTTGAATTTGTGGCCTCAAGCGATCCTCCCACCTTGGCCTCCCAAACAAAGTGCTGGGATTACAGACGGGAGCTACTGTACCCCAGTACCTTAGATCTAAATTAAACTTAGATTTTTATCACATGCTACTCTTAGATGGATGACAACATGAAACCCTTCCAAGTCACTTTTCAGCATGGACCTCAGAGGGTGCACTTTTCCTTGAAGCACTGTCCTCTGTGCCATGGGGAGCAGGGGTGGTGCTGACTGACAGTTCCACTGTCATCAATCTGGATTTCCATCCAAGCCACAGTCACCCAACCTATGGATTTGAGGCTGGTGTCTTCTTGATCTTATGGGATATTTTCAGACAACACCCAGGACTCACATTCCTTCCTCAGATAGTTCATTACTTAAAATGCTTTGGGGTTGTGGTTGAGAAGCCACCAGGCATAACAGAGAGGTTCTTGCTTACACAGGCAGTGGCAGCCACATTACCACTGCCACCTGGCCGATAACAGTGCTTGTAAATGTGACTTGATGGAATGTGGTGTGTCTCAGGTGTGCTGTGTTGGAGTTCTTTGTTTGCAGTCACTGTGCACCTTGTTGAGACTCTATGTCCTGGACTGAGAATGTTCAAGAGAGGCCATTCCTCTGTCTTCAAGTGATGCTGCCCACATTCTATCTAGGTTCAGAGACAGAAAGTGTCCAGGGAAGGTCTTCAGAGGCCTGGGCTTGACCTCTGATTGTGATTGCCATCCTTTGGCAAGCGTCCTCATCCCTTTGGGCTGTTTTTCTCCCCATGAAAACACGGATAGCATGTTTTTCTCCCCATGAAAACACGGTCATTTTCCTTGGAGATCCTTGGAGAAACAGGTGACTCTAGGACTTGGGCAGGGAATATATGGATGAGCCTGGAACATTTTATATATCAGAAGGTAAAAAGTGCTAAAAACAAAAATAAAAAATCCCCCAAAAGAGTGTGTGTGTGGGGGGGGGAGTGTGTAAGGGACACAGGAGCCAACGGAAAGAGCTCTCCATGGCTGAAGCTGGGACAGTCTGAGCAACAAAATCAATCCGGTGGTATTGAATTATAGCCCAAATCATATATCGATAATAAACATGCATCCATACCAATATATAAATGATTGAATGAATATGTGGGAGGAGAAGGAACAACTCTCCATGTGGTAGAAGAATCCCAAATTATTTACGTAGCTTCTCCATCCTTCAGGAAGTGGATTTTAACTGCCTATTCCCTAACTGGGGATGGCATATCATGACTTTCTTCTAATAGAGTTCACTATGGAAAGGGGAGAACAGGGGGCAACTTTTAGCAAAAAAACCTGATCACCCTCAGCCAGGTGATTGAGGTCAGTATTGATAGTGCTAAGTTGGTGGCATGCACCCTTGACGTGATGGATTGACACCCCACTTTACCTCCCCACTCTTTGATGCCCTAACCCATAGCTCCAGTAATGAAAAAACATTAGATGTATCCAAATTGGAGCACATAAAATACCTGACCAGTAATCCTCAAAACTCTTAATTGAAGGTCATCTGAAAAAGTAGGAAGGTCAGAGAAACTGTCATGGAGAAGAAATTGTCTAGAGCAGCCTAAGGATATATGGAGACTGAATGTGATATGGCATCTTGGGTGGAATCCTAAAGGAAGAATGGGACATTTGGGGGAAACTAGGCAAATCTGAACAAAATATTGACTACTGTGAGCAGTAAGGCATCAATATTGGTCCATAGTTGTGTACAAATGTACCATAGTAATGGTAGATGTTAATATCAGGGGAAACTGGGTATGGGAGGTCTTTGTACTTTCCTTGTAACTTTTTTGGAAATCTAAAGCTATTCTAAAATAAAGTTTATTTTAAAAATGATAGGAATAGTATATCCATCCAGACAGGTTGCCAGGAGCATTCCACTGCTGAGCACAGTGGACTCAGCAACCCAGGGTCTTGATTTTGTGGCACTTGCCTCTGTGCCTCCCTATGAGCCCTGCCTGAACCTGGCTGCCAAGCCATCAGTGGACCTTTTGTTCAGGTACTCCTCGGGAGGAATGTTCCCTAGGAGTGAAGGAACTTGGGGTTGCTGAGACCTTTCTCTGCTGGTTCCCCTGCCCCTACTTTCCTGGCTTGGCTTGTCAAACTGGACTGAAGGCTGCCAGCTGCCCTCCTGTGGGCTCCCCAGGGGCCTAAATGTCTCTCTCTGGTCACAGGCTGAAGTCAGGCACTCCTGCCTTAGGAGTCAAGCCTCTTTTTGGACAGGAAGATAAACACAGAGCCCCCACACCCATGGAGCCTGGCGCCATGAGGGCTCCTAAGAGGGCCTGGTCATTCTGGATCGCTGGAGAACTGAGAAGGGGTTCTTACAGCTACACCCTGGCTATCCACCTTGCTGTTTACTGAACGGGGAACCCCACCTTCACCCTGTATTTGGAACTAAGGAGGCCCTTTTGGGAACCAGAAGTCAGGGTATATGTATGACAGTAGGAGAGAATATTCAGAAGCACCCAGAGAATGTGGTCGAGGCATCCTGGAGCCTGCCTCTCTACCCACGCTTTGCCTATTTTTTCCTGGCCCCAGGGTTATTCTCTCCTCTCCCATCCCTGACTTAGAAGTTGTTTCCCTCCACTTTTGTTCCTTTGTAGGCTGCCCTGTGTTCAAAGTCCGAGAGGGCAGGTTCTTCCCTGCTGGTTCCTCTGCCCTGCCCTGATGTCGTCTCCACTGAACCGGCTTCATCTGTCTCACCAGTGTCCCTTATTCCCATGAGTCTGTAAATTTTTTGAGAAGAAGGACTCTTGCCATATCCCTACCCTAGCTAGGAAGCCCACATTTTGTGAAGTGAGGATAAGGAGATACAGATTTGAAGAGCACGAGTGTGCTGTTGGGGCAGCGTGTTCACAATCACTGCCTTGCGGCTCCGTTTCTATCTGCTGCCTCTTGAGGCTGTGATCCACTGAGCCAGGCTTATAGGCCTAGGGCAAGGACTTGCCTTCTTCCTCTGAGTCATAACCTCTCCTTGTATTCTCTTCCAGTTCAGAGAAAGCCCACCCCAGCTTCCCTGTCGCTGAAACTAGTTCTGGACAGCAGCTGAGCACAGTGGCTGAGAGTAGAGGCCTTCGAGTCATAGAGATCTGACTTCAAATCCTGGTTTTTGCCTCTTCCAGCCAGGTGGCCTTGGGCAAATTACTTAACCTCTCTGAACCTCAGATTTCTTGCCTATGAGATAGGAATAATTCCTCTTCCTATGAGGTTTTGTGCGGCTGTATGCCAAGTGCAGTGCCTGGCACACAGTAGGTGCTTAGGGAATAGCAGTGCCTCCCTCTGTACCCAGCGCCGAAAGGGAAGTGCTCTCCCTTTACTGCTGCTGCTTCTCCTTCTGGCAAGAGAGAGTCCTGACCTTTGTTTTTCTTGTATACACCCAGTGGCTATCTCAGGTCAGGGTATATGCTGAACCTCACCTGGGGGTCCTGGCAAGGGTGACTTTGAACTTGGCTCAGAGGTGAGAAGTGAGGGAAGTGGACACACTGCTCTTTTCTGCCCTGTGGGTGTGCCTTGTAGCAATAAGCAATCCCAGAGTTCCCCTGAACTGTTCCCTGGCCTCCCCCAACCCCAGCATTTGGGAGGCAGCCATGGAGGACCAAGGCTAACAGGGCCAGGTCCTGGAGTGCACAGCCAGGCTAGAGCCTGCCAGAGAGCCGCCTGTGTGTGTGTTCTAAAGGGGCAGGGGTCCTGGGCCTCCCAGGTAGCCATGCCTCTTGGCTGTGGTGCCAGGTGCCAGGAAGCCTGTGCAGTTTAGGTAGACATGGCAGGCTTGTCAAGCCACCTCCGTAGCCTGTGCAAAGCCTCCAGGAAGCTCTAGCCAAAGCAAAGCCATTGAAGTTCCTACTCAAGGTCTGGGAGTAATAGGAGTGTGTGTAGGTGAGCATGCCAGGGCCCCAGAGGACTTGACCAGGGGATTCAGAAGGGCCAACCCTACCTTTATTTTCAATGGAGGAAAAAATAGGTAAAATAGAAACAGTTTTTTATTTAGTATAAGAAAAGACCAAACTATTTCTCATCTCGGAACCCTACTTCTATCACAGCCTTAAAACTATTCATTTCTTAGACTTTCTTTTTGGGGATCATTTCCTATCTTTCCTTCAGTTTCTTTAGTGGAGTCTCTGTAACTCTCTCAGTTTTTGTTTATTTGATAATGTTTTCTTTTCAACATGATCTTTAAAAGATGGTTTTTCTGGGTACAGGATTCTAGGTTGGTAGTTTATGGTATTAATTCAGTGTCTTCCATTGTTGAAAATGGACTCCTAACCTAATGGTTGTCCCTTGGTGAGTGATTTCTCTCTTGCTGCCTCTAAGATTTTCCCTTTGACAGAGATGGGCTTAGAGAGAAGTCCCTAAGAGGCTGTGGTTACTGTCTTTCCCAGGAAGGGAATGCTCAGTGGAACTTCAAGGGGAGAAGGGAGATGGGAAGGCTGAACAGGGCTGTTGGCCCAGAGAACTTTCTAGTGGCTGAGAGTTCCCCACAGCCAGAGGCATGTGAATTCTGGCTGGAAGGAAATTCCCCATCAGATGGGGGAATAAAAACCATAAACTGGGTAAGCATATAAACAAGAGAAATTTACTTCTTATGGTTCTGGAGGCCAAGAAGTCTAAATTCAAGGAGCCAGTCGATCTGATACCTGGTTAGAACCTACCCCCTGGCTCATAGATGGCATCTTCTCACTGGGGTCGTACATGGTGGTAAAGGTGAGGGTCTCTCTGGGGTCTCTTTTATAAGGGCACTAATTCCATTCAGGAGTGCTCTACCCAGAGACTCCATCACCTAATAATTTCAACATATGAATTTTGGGGGACACAGACATTCGGACCAGAGCTATGGGCCTCAGTTACTTTGTTTTTTTTTTTTTTTTTTTTGAGATGGAGCCTCAAGCTTTCCCCCTGGGTAGAGTGCCGTGGCCTCACAGCTCATAGCAACCTCCAACTCCTGGGCTCAAGCGAGTCTCCTGCCTCAGCCTCCCAAGTAGCTGGGACCACAGGTGCCTGCCACAATGCCTGGCTATTTTTTTTTTTTTTTGGTTGCAGCCATCATTGTTGTTTTGGCGGGCCCAGGCTGGATTTGAACCTGCCACCTTAGGTGTATATGGCTGGCGCCTTAGCCACTTGAGCCACAGGGGCCGAGCCGGCCTCAGTTACTTTGGTTGCCCATGGCCCTAGGGTTCTCTTGGCAGCTCCACCTGGCTCTTGCCTTCTTCTCCCCAACTTTAAGTCTTCTTGGCTCAAGCTCCAGCTCCTCAAGCAAGACATCCCTGAACCCTCTTGCCATATGCAGACCATCTCCCTTTTTTCTATCCAGGGGGGTGGGGTCTGTGCTGCAGAGCTTGATGTACCAGTCACCTGAGCCTTGGCTTCCAGGGCACTTCTGAGTGCTGAGTGGACACTCCAGGTAGCACATCCTTTTTTGCTTAGCGTCTGTGTCTACATCAGTTACCTGGAAGTGGGAGGTGCATCAGGAGGCCCCCTTCAAACTCCCACCAGTATGGCCCAGTTGGGCTCTGCTCAGTTCTGCTTCTGCCCACAGAGGCAGCAGCCCCCAGTCTCATGGTGAGGACCCCCAGTGTCCTGGGCTGGGAATGGTAGCTGCTGAAGCAAAGGTCATGGAGGCCTTGATGAGTGGATCTGGCTTGGTGAGGGAGGGACAGAAGTGAGTAATATGGCAGGATTCCAGCAGCAATCTGCATGGTCCGCCCTACAGGAGAGATGTGTGGAGGAAGACAGCAACCCTGGGGTACTTCCAAATGCCCGGAGGCCCAGCAGATACCCCCACCCAAATGCTCTAGTGATGACTCCTCTCTTCCTCTGCCCCCAGGATGACCCATGGGCCTACATGTGTATGTATGGGGCACAGATGTGGCCATGCAGAGTATGCATTGCCTGTGGCCATCCATGGTCTGCTTCTAGCACATATCAGGGAGGCCTGCACACTGGCTATACCCAGGAGGTTGTGTTCCTATGTCAGAGGGGAAGGAAGTCACAGTTATTTAAGGGTTGTTTCTGTTGCAGATTGATGATCACTTAAGTGATTGGCAAAGAATCCTTAGGTTGGAATTCTGCTAGAGAGTGTGTGTGTGACTGACTGCCCCTCCCCTCCACCCCACAGTTCTTGCTAGGATAAGTCCAAGGTATGGGGTTTGAGAAGGACATCGTCTCCATGCATTGGAGAATTTGTTCCCATGAGACCATTGCTCCTGCTGGGGAGGGGTGGGAGTGGGAAGGAAGCCCTGCCACCCCTGGGCTGTCGTCATTCCTTTGGTGGGGTGTTGGCAGGGAGCTGTTTTCCCGCAGCGGGCACTGGTCTTTGGTCTCACTACTCAGTTGGATTTAGACACAGGCGCCAGGAAGGCCTGTGGCGGAAGCCTGATGCTGGCTGCTGTGAGTCTGCCCATTCATGCACTGGGGCAGCTGCCAGTTCTGGGCACTGGGAGGGGGGGTTGGGGCTGGGGCTCTGTGGTGTGTGTGGCTCCTGCTGCCACGGCACTGGGCCCACAACCTGGCTCCATCCTTGGCTGGCCCAGGCAGGCTGTAAAGAGCCAGCCCAGGAGCACATCTCCAGTTCCTCTCCTGCCTTTCCCGTCCCGGTAGGACTGTCATATGTGTGGTTGGAAGTGCTACTCCTCTACGTGTGGTGGACAACAGTCCCTTTGTGAGTTGTAGGATGGTTCCTCTGTTGATGAGTGGAAATGAAAAGAATTGGTGGCTGGAGTGTGGAGGGAGATGGAGGTAGTGAGGGGAAGGTCTGTCATGGAACTCCATCCCTACTTCTGGGAAGCCTGTGGGAAGGAGTCCTAGTCTGGGTTCCACTGACCATCCCTGGGGACCTCTGTGCTTTTTGTGGTACACTGGTGGTTTCCACATGTCCATACATGCCATCCATATGACAACCATTATTGTCCCTATCCTACAGAAAAAGAGCCAGAGGTTCTTAGGGGTTACCTCCTATGCCCCAAACGAGCTGGGGTTTGACCCCAGCACTCACAGTAGTGGCATTGCTTCACCATTGCTGTGTGCTAACACTGACTCAGGGAGCAAGTCATTTCTCTTTTGGGGCACATCATTTCTCTCTAAGTCTCTCAGGGTCCAACAAGGGGATTAGTTAACATAAGTGATGTCCCACCACATGCAAACATTAGAAATTAATGCTTTTAAATACCCAGAATAATATGCCACGAAATAAGCAAAATATAGTTCATTTAATATAATTCTAATTTTGTAGAATAAGACACACACCTATATACATGTGGCAGGAAGCATGTAAACTGTGGTTTTTATATATCTGGCTAATAATAGGATGAGTGATTTAATTTTCTTCTTTTTTGGGTAGTTTTGAATTTTTTTACAGTAAAATGTTTATATTTTATATTATTTGAAACAAAAAAGGTGAAGTGTCCAATGGGACAGCTCAGGACATGGGTGTCCTTGGGAGAGAATAAGCTCCTTATCTTTAGGGTGGATAAGCAGAAGCTGAGTGTCCACCTCCCATGGATATTGTCCAGGGGCTTCCTGAGGAAAGCAGTGCAGAGGACTATGCAAGGCACTGCCCGTAGGTCCCTGGGCCTCTGAGAGGAAGGAATTATCTAGAATGTGCTCCCCCAAACTTGACCATGCATGAGAATCACCCAGGAATCTTGTTTAAATGCAGATCCTGGCTCCGCCCTGTGGCTCAAGTGGCTAAGGCGCCAGTCACATACACCTAAGGTTGCTGGTTCGAATCCAGCCGGGCCCGCCAAACAACAATGATGGCTGCAACCAAAAAATAGCCAGGCGTTTTGGCGGGTGCCTGTGGTCCCAGCTACTCAGGAGGCTGAGGTAGGAGACTCACTTGAGCCCAGGAGTTGGAGGTTGCTGTGAGCTGTGATGCCATAGCACTCTACCCAGGGGGACAGCTTGAGGCTCCTATCTCAAAAAAAAAAAAAAAAAGCAGATTCTGATTCTGGAGGCCTGGTGGGGCCTGAGACTCTGCATTTATAACAAGCTCCCAGGTACTGCAGTTCCAAGGGTCCTGAGCACGTTTGCCCCTGGATTTTCCCTGGAGAAGTGACCTCTGCTGCCTCCCCAGGGCCTGGGCACTCTGGGACAGACATTCTGTGGTGAGAGGAAGGGTACACAGGGATGTTAGCACAAGTGGCCTGAGGCTCCCTGCTCTGGGTATCATTTCTAGAAGAGGCTCTTCAGCGACATGGAAAGGTGTGAGCCTTGGTCAGAGTTGCTGAGTTTGAATCCCAGGTCTGGGTGTCCTTGGACAAGGCATTTTGCTCCTGTCAGCCATCTCTCCCTCTGTAGAGGAGAGATTAGATGCCTGCCTGAGAAGGCCAAGGTGGTGATGAAACGAGCTGCCTTGTGGTTGGTACCTAGCCCAGTACCTGGCATGTGGCAGGCCTGCAAGGAATGTCTGTTTCCCCATAAACTGCACTCTCTTACAGGTGGATGAGGTCTACCATGATGAGTCCCTGGGTGTCCACATCAACATTGCCCTTGTCCGCTTGATCATGGTCGGCTACCGCCAGGTAAACCCCTTATTGGCAGGCAGAGTCTGGAGGGGGAAGGGCAGTAGGGCCAGACTGATGGACCAGCTTGCTGTGGGCTGGAGGGACAAGTGTTCAGGAAACTTTCTGTCCTGAGACCACTGGACTGGAGGCCTGTGGAGGTGGGAAGCAGGGCTTTATGGGGACCCACGGTTGGAGAAGGTGATGACCCTGTATCTGTGACCAGGAGGCTCCCCACCTTGAGGAATAGGGGAGCAGGGCTTAGAGTGGGGCAGCAATGGAGGCAAGTCCATGGTGGTTGAGCCCAGTGCTCCAGGCTCTACAATCTTAGACCAGTCAGCTTCTTATTTCCCCCCAAATGGGGGAAACAATGGAACATTCCTCTAATCTAAGGGCTGCTGTGAAAATTAAATAAGTCAGTGGACATACAGACAGAAGAGAAGTTCAAAACAGCCTCTGCCCCTTAGGTGAGCGGATTGGAAGTCTTGTGGTCAACTTCCCCAGCACGTCTGGGCACAGTGCTGAGCAGACACACACTCCCCGCAGCAGGGAGGACTGTGTACGGCCATGGAGTGGGGATAGCTGATGACCGTGGGATATGTACTGCAGTCCCCTGGGCCTCTGCACTCCCACCTGTACTGGGAAGAGAGAGGCCCCTGTAACCTGGGGCTCTGACCCTCCCCTTGGCCCCTGCAGTCTCTGAGCCTGATTGAGCGTGGGAATCCCTCGCGCAGCCTGGAGCAGGTGTGTCGCTGGGCACATTCCCAGCGGCGCCAGGACCCTGGCCATGCAGAGAACCACGACCACGTTGTCTTCCTCACACGGCAGGACTTTGGGCCCTCAGGTATGCAGGTACTGTATTTGCTGTGGCCAGGTGTGTGCAGAGACAGGCTGTCTCTGGGGCCTACCCCAGGGAGGTCTGAAGGGATGGGACCTGGGTAGAGATGTGGGCAAGCTTTAGAATGATTTCGTGGGGACAGGGGAAGTAAAGCCCTCCCACCAACTATCTTGGTGGACCCTGCAGGCAGCTGTGAGTGGTCAGGCCCTGGACCCTGTGCCTGACATCCCAAGGCTCAGCTGCCTGAAGACCCCTAGTAGTTTTCAAGATGTTTCTGCCCACACTGTGTCCCTCCGTCTGTGTGGCAGAATATGGGGCACCTAGGGTGGGGCTTGTGTGGGCTGCAGAAAAGGAAGTCTGCTCTGCCTCCAGCTCCATGCCTCACTGGCCCCGTGGTCCAAGAGCTCTTCATCTCCCTGGATTGTCCCCACAGACCAGTGGGGAACATAATAATGTTTGCCTGCCCCCATGTCAGGGTGGCTAAATGGGCCAAAAGGTGCATGGAATGTCTATGACAGGGTATTGACAACTTAAGCACTCAGAAAACCTGTGCAGCTTTGATCACACCGTTTCCCACATCAGGAAACTGAGGCCCATACCAGTAATGAGGCTTGCCCATGACACTCAGCAGAGGAGACAGATCTGAGACTCACACTGAATGTCCAGACTCCACAACGAGCACTTTCTATTTTTCCTGCTTTAATGTTGGAAATGAATCAGCCAGCCCTGCCTACCTGAAGGGTTTCTTATCTGAGTCATTGAAGCCCCAAATGTGGTTTCACAGACACATACAATGTGCGTGACAGTGCACACAGATAGATACATGTACATATGGGCGCATGCACACATGCAGATAGACATGACAGAGTACACAGTGAAGACCACAAATCCACCTGCACACGCAGAGAACTGCGCACATTTTCAGACACACACAGTGTTCACACATAGACACAGATATGCGTGCACACACACGAATATGCTGGAACTCATGTCATATGTGGAGCAAATCCCGGAGTTCCAGGAAATAGAGGTCCCAGAAACCTCTTTTCGGCTGCAGCTTCTTGTTATTAATATGTTCCCCAAGGCATTGCAAATAAAAGTCAGCAACTCTTAAGTCAGAGGAGGCTCTGGCTGGTGGACTGTAGACCCAGGAAGGGGTGTACTGTCTGTCATCACCCTGCCTTGGAGGCTGTTAGGACCCAGGCCCTGTACACAACAGAGCTTAGTAACTGTTGGCTGCATTGTCTCTCCCACCAGCCTCTTATGCTACCATGGTCCCTGGTGGCCTGCTTGCATCTCTGCCCCTGCCTTCCCACCTTCTGAGAGTTGTCTCAGTTGCCCTTTGCTGCCCCATTAAGTCATTCCCTGGTCCTTTTCACCCTTTCAGTCAAAACTATTCCCTTTCCTCTAAATCATCCCTACATCCCTACTTGGATTCTAGTGCTTCAGGCCCACACCGCATTGAATCATCTCCCTGTTAAATTGCAGTTCTCTAAGTGTGAGGGTGGCTCTGTTTTCCCCATATGACCTAACAGTTCTACCCCCTGACTCCTGTGCAGAAGGCAACTGGAGCCTGTTTGTTGATTGACATTGGGACTAGCAGGGTGAAGGTGGAGCGTGCACAGGCTTCCTAGAAATCCCGCTGTTGGTCTGGAGTGGGCTGGCAGATCCTGGGAAGCTGCAGGCCAAGAGGGAAGCCATCAAGCTTTGGGATATGGGGGCAGCTGGCCCAGATTTGCTCTGCTATGTGGAACTTTGAGAGACCCTTCTTCCTCCAGGGGCCCCCGGCACTGAGCAGGTGGCCAGGCTGGGCACAGACCTCAGTGTGTTCTACCTCACCTGCCCTCTCTCCCTCTCCTCCACAGGTTATGCGCCCGTCACTGGCATGTGCCACCCCCTGAGAAGCTGTGCCCTTAACCATGAGGATGGCTTCTCATCGGCCTTTGTGGTGGCCCATGAGACTGGCCATGTGTAAGTGGCACCAGTAGGGCGGGAGGGGCTGTGGTTGTGAGCTCCATAACCACAATTGTGTGGCTATGGGAGGCTGTACCTCAGATCAAGTAGGCCCAAGTCCCAGTGGAGGTGCTAGAGGAGCTGGCCTGTCCCAGAGGTGTGGCCTTCTGGAGCTGCCTGTGGAGGCAGGCCCTGCCCTGAGGTGGACAGAGCCAAGGGGCCAGGACAGCAGCTCAGACCTGCCTTGGGCCCAACCTCCAAATCCCAGGGCCATGGGGGACCAGATGTGGCCTAGCCTTTGTGCAGGTCAGTAGCAGTGTCCCCATTACAAGCAGGGGCCGGTTATCTCTGGATGGTCTCCATCCCTGGCTTACCTCCATTCCTTCTGTACCTTGAGACCCTCCGAGACCTGTTCAGCCCAGGTTGGTGCTCGGTCCTCTCTGGCCCATCATTAACAGGCTTGCTGAGCGCTCAGGTGATGGGCATGGCAGAATGCTGGCTTGCCTGATCCTGCAGCTTGAATTTTATTTAGAATATATTTATTTATTCATTCAACCAGTATGAGCACCCTGTGCTGGGCCTAGGAATGGGGCTATGGTGGAGAACAGGGCAGAGAAGCCCTCAAGAAGCTATGTGCTGGGTAGAGACAAATGAGCCAAACCACTGTCCAGTGTCCACAAGGGTAGGACCAAGGGACACTGGCAGCCCTGATGAATTCATCCCAGCTGTGCTCCTGGTGGAAGGTGGGGCCTCCTTTCTACCCTGGCATCATGGGGGCTGACACCAGGGAAACCTTTGAGCCCCATATCCCCGGTGAAGAGACAAGGTCAAGCTTAGACTCCTGTGTGTCTGCCTAGTGGGCAAGGCGAGATGTGAGTGTCAAGAGCAAACTTTTCAGTGTAAACTGTCATGAAGTTAGTGCCTGAAGACATGTGCACAGCTCTCTGCCCAGTCCTGCAGGGTCTCAGAGAAGCATAAGAGGTGGACACACAGGCTCAGTAAATGAGGTTGAATTGAATGAAACCCCATCTTTGAGCTCAAAGGCCTTTGGGCTGATGGGAAGACAGAACATGGCTGTAAGTTGTTAATGGTGGGATAGGTGGCCTCTGCTATGGAGGGCAGCTCACAGTGCCAGTATCCAATTGGAGCCTGAGCTGACCTTGGAAGCTGTGAGGATGTGGGTGGGACTCTAGGAGGGGCAGGTGTTGGGAGCAGAGAAGAGTGGCAGCAAAGATTTGGAGGGCAGGATAAGCCCAACTCCACTGCTGATAGCCTCCCTCCAGCAGCCTTGGCGAGAAGGGGCTGATCCTCCCTGCTGCATGGCCAGGAACCTGAGGCCGGGGTCTCCCAGCCTGCCTGCCTTCCCAGGAACGGGCTTCCCAGGATGGCTCAGGCCTCCTCTGCCTTCTTTTCCAGGCTCGGCATGGAGCATGATGGGCAGGGAAACGGCTGCGCAGACGAGACCAGCCTGGGCAGCGTCATGGCGCCCCTGG
Source organism: Galagoides demidoff (assembly GCA_963574575.1). Lineage (NCBI taxonomy): Eukaryota > Metazoa > Chordata > Mammalia > Primates > Galagidae > Galagoides > Galagoides demidoff. Next base: position 29,299 of record CAUYQV010098063.1, on the reverse strand, counting down.
TGCAGGCGGCCTTCCACCGCTTCCACTGGTCCCGCTGCAGTAAGCTGGAGCTCAGCCGCTACCTCCCGTAGGTCACCTCCAACCTCGGGGCTGGGACAGGGGAGCAAGCAGCCGGCCACTCTGAGCAGAGGTCACGCAGCCACTGTCTCCCCCAAATCAGTGCCCCATCCTCCACCTCTGACCTAAACACTCCAATTAGCGTCCCAAGTGGATTAACCTAGTGTTTTAAGGTGTGATCAGGTGATCACTTGCATAAGTTCCAGTTAAGAATGCAGATCTTCTGGCCCCATCCAAGATGGTGAGTTAGTCTGTAAGGTTATGTCTAGGAATCTGGGTTTACTATAGGTGATATTTATGTGTGCTGAAGATGAGGAGCCACTGGGGAGGGCTGGGTCCCACTGTCTCCCCAAGGCCCCAGAGGTATAGACTCGCCAAACAGTGCTTCCTGCTCCCGACCTCCCTGCTTGTTCCTGGCCCCAGTCCTATGTACCCAACTCTGCGTGGCTGGTCAGCTGCAGGGTCTTCAGGGACATTCAGGTACACAAGCTTTAGACTCAGGAGCTCAAGGCCCAAGAAGGGAACCAGACTTGGTTTGGCACAGGGAGGCAGAGATATAGTCTCATAGGGTAGACTGGCCAGGGTAGCCTGTCCTGTGTGTGTCTTGTGTGCTGAGCTGGCCCTTCCGCTTTCAGTGCAGTGAATCAGCCCTTAATCTTGGCTGTAATGTATCCCTTTAAAGTAGGCAAAACTGACTAAGCTCCTAACTCCAGTCCTGGGTGTCCTTGCCCTGGCTGCAAACAGAGTCTGCACCCCACCTCTCCCTGACCCTGTCACCAGGGAAGCAAGGAAAATGCTCAGGGTGGCCTGTCCTCCCTGGAAGGCACGGCTCCAGGCACAGGGCAGCAGATGCAGGCCTTGCTTGTTAGAACCCCAGCCCCTGGGAGAGGACAGCAGGGACTACCTTCCACTGGCCCGGCTCACCCTCCTTGCCTGCTCCGGCAGTTCCTACGACTGCCTCCTTGACGACCCCTTTGAGCCCACCTGGCCCCAGCCCCCGGAGCTGCCTGGGGTTGACTACTCAATGGACGAGCAGTGCCGCTTTGACTTCGGCAGTGGATACCAGACCTGCTTGGCGGTGAGCTCCCACCCAGCCTCTGCCAGGCCAGGGGCACCCAGACTGGTCATTCTTGGGGCACCTTCTGCAAAGCTTGTCAGTAGGCCCATGGGTGAAGTGCCACCCTGGGGGGGTGAGTGTGTACTACGGCTTGAGATTACTTTAGCTCTGGGAAAGGTGGGAAAGCAGGAGAGTGTGGGCAGCCAAGAGCCTCCAGGCTAGGCTCCTAACCTGGGAAGCTGACTTGTGAGGCCATCCAGGTGTCAGATGAGGTGCTGGGCTCCGGGCTGGTGGAGCAATTGTTCCCACACCCTTGAGGTATTAGGAAGGACACTGTGGTCTCACTCCTTACCTTCTGCCCCAGGGGGTGGATTCTATGCCCCTGCTGCCCAGGCGTGAGGACATAGATACAAGGGAGCACAGCCCTGTTACTACCCTGTGGGACAGGGCCAGGGGAGAACCTTAGGAGAGGACCCAACAGCTGCTAACCAGGCCCAGGCTAGGTTGTTGTAACATGGGACCTCTCGAGGTAGGGGTTTTCTGAAGGGGGCAGGCCTTGGTAACTCAGGTGCTTCATACCCCTTATCTGGGAGTGCAGCCCCCTCAACCTCTGCAGAACCAGGAAGCCCTGTTTGGTATCATGAGCATCCTCCGTATGTGGTCACCTTCCCCACTGTCCAGGCCACCCACCCTTGGGACATGTGGTCTGACAAAGCCTTTGCAGATGGAGGATTGAGATGTGGATTTCAGTACCTGAGAGATGTATGTGTAGGACACTTGTCTGGCTGGTAGGGGGTGGTGGGAGAATATTAAGGAAGTTGGGACTTTCCTGGACAACCTGAAACATAAGATTATGAGCCCCTGGTGCAGCTTGGTGTCCGAGTTAGAGGGTGATGGAGTCAAACCTGGATGCAGAGTGGTCTGGGCTAGAAATCAACAGCCCTCTCTGGGACCCCCCCACCTACACAGGGTTCAGGGGTATTGTGGGTTCAGACCAGTCCATATCCACAAGTCCTGGTCCAAGCTCTGTAACAAAGGGGCTTCTGCAAAGGCAGGGAGGGGGGCCTGGAGAGAGGAGGAGGGGGATGGAGGCGTGTGGAGGGAGCAGGGCCCCTGGGGGTAGAGTGGAGCTTCACTGCCTTCCCTGCAGTGCTGTGGGCACCAGCATCCACAGTGCTCTCCTCTCTCTCTGTCACTGTCCTTTGCCCCTTGGACAACATATCAGAGCTGGAGAGCCAGTCCAGCCTGGTGACCTCATCCCCTTGCCACGCAGTTCAGGACGTTTGAGCCCTGCAAGCAGCTGTGGTGCAGCCACCCTGACAACCCATATTTCTGCAAGACCAAGAAGGGGCCCCCACTGGATGGGACCGGGTGTGCACCAGGCAAGGTACCTGCCGGGTCTGCAGTGGGAGAAGGAGTGGCCTTCCTGGGGTGTAGGGTGCCCAACATCCTGCATGGGTTCCAGGGAATCCCCTGGCTCCTCCCTCTAAGTCTATCTGGTATGGGGGTCAGTGCTTAAGGACAGGTGGGAGCCCAGCGTGCAGGTTGAAGTGTATGGAGTCTTCCATGAACTCACCCTTTCTTTCCTCCCACATCACAGTCCTTTGCCTCTGTGGCTGGCAAGGTTAGTGTGATCTCATAGCCCCTCCAGCAGGACAGCTTTTTCCCTTTTCACAGATGAGAAGCCTGAGGCACAGACAGGTTAAGGAACTTGTTGAATTCGCCCAGAGTGATTAGCAGAGAAAGGTTGTGGAGAAGCTTTCAGGTGTCCTGCCTACTCCCCCAGCCCCTGCTGTCACTGTTTCACATCAGTTGTTATCTCCCACCTGCCTTCTCATAGTTACTGGCATGTGTTTGCTCCCTCGGGTGTGTGGGTGCCAGGAATTTATTTGTCAGGGGACCTCATGGCAGGGTCTGAAATCCATATCTGCTCTATTGCTGGCCCTTGATCACTGTGTGGGCCATTCATGGACCCTCACAGCCTGCTGATGCCTGACCAAGCATCCTTCCCACCCCCCAGGGTTGTTCTGAATTTTCTGAACCATGTCAAAGCAAGTGAGAAAGCTGGGAAGAAGCAAGGTGTTAAGAGAGGTGATTGAATTTTTTTTTTTTATTGAGGTGGGGGTCTTGCTCTGTCACCCAGGCTGGACTGGAGTGCAGTGGTGCAATCATAACTCACAGCAGTCTTAAACTCCTGTGCTAGACAATCCTCCCCTCTCAACGTTTTGAGCAAAAATTTTTTATAGAGATGGGGGTCTATTTGTATTGTCCAGGCTGGTCTCAAACCCCTGGCCTCAAGGATCCTCCTACCTCAGCATCCCAAATGCTGGGTTTATAGACATGGGCTACTGTACCTGGTCTCTAAGAGAGGTGACTACTTAGCATTAGCTGTGAGCTCAGCCACTGGGGACCCACAAACCAGCCTGCCCTCTGCCCTAGCCAGGCTCATCCCATTCACACCTGTCCTGCTGACCATCTCCTGGGCTCTTCCCAGATGATTGATGCTTCCCCCACCTGTGGACTCTACACTTAGCAGGCTTTTTTAATTTTCTATTTTTTGAGACAGAGTTGCACTTTCTTGCCCCTGGTAGAGTGCTGTGGTGTCATAGCTCGCAACAACTTCAAACTCTTGGGCTCAGCCTCCCAAGTAGTTGGGACTAGAAGTGTCCACCACAAAGCTTGGCTACTTTTTAGAGATGGTGCGGGGGTGGGGGTGGGGCTCTCACTTGCTCAGCTGGTCTTGAACTCTTGAGCTCAAGCAATCCACCTGCCTGGGCCTCTCAGAGGGCTGGGATTGCAGATGTGATCTGAGAGGCTGATTATACCTGCTCCGGGTGTTTCTACTTCTGAAGTTTTCCCAGGTGTTTGCAGGATTCCAGGCTCTCCCCAGGTGCAATTTCACACAAAATTTAAACACTATTTCTTGATTTTGACTGTGTATGTAATTACTGGGGGAACTTTAAATATCCTTACCCCTAGAACAGGGAGTGACTGTAACTGGGCACAGAGGATCTGTTTGGGATGAGGGAAATGTTCTGAAATTGGATAGTGGTATTGCTTCTTGGTCTTGGCTAAGGTCAAGTGAAATTGGATAGTGATGACAGTTGCAGAATTCTGTGAATTTATGAAAAATCATTGAAATGAGTGAATTTTTTGGTGGTAAATATACTTCATTATAGCTTCCTATAGATTCTGACTCAGTTGGTCTGGGGTAAAGCCCAGACATCTGGAGTTATAAAATCTCCCCTGGGCAATTCCATGATTGAGCACCACTGAGTTCCCCAGAGAGCTTTGCTGTGGTTCTTGTGGTACCCTACAGGAAGAAGGAAGGGAGTCCTCTTTAGTGGAGTCCTTCTCTGATTTCCTGGCCCTGTGCTGAGACCTTGGTAGGTGTTACTGGGTTCAGTTCCTAGAACAGTCCCATTTAACACGTGAGAAAACTGAGGCTCAGCAAGGTTAAGGAGCCACACACAGCTAGTAATGGCCAAGCTGGGATTCACACCCAGGCCTCGGACTTCATGCACACACCCCTTCACTGCATGGAAAGACCTCCCCATATGGCTGGCTTGTCTCCCAGGAACACAATTGATCACAGCCCCTGGAAGGTGATTTCGAGGTAGAGCCAAGATCAACTCTGGGTAGTGTGGGGAGATTGTGTCTCCGCTCCCTATCAGCACTTTATTTCTCCTGGAGTGATGAACTGAATAATTGCACATTTATTATAATCATTAATAACACTACCTTCCATTTCTGGAGGGTTGTGTGTGCCTAGCATTATCTCATTGCATGCCACATATGGGCAGGTACAGTTATCGACAGGTCCAGCTGTGGAGCAGGCTCAGAGAGGTGACCCTGTGTCCAGGGTTGCTCAGCTCCGGCCCTAGGCTTGTGCTCTTGACATCCCCTTCTCTGGGCTCCCCCATGGTGTCCACTAACCAGCAGGGTGCCTGCCTGGGCACCTTCCGGGGTTGGCCACAGAGGCTTAGGGTAATCTCATGCCCTTTGCTCCACCCTAGTGGTGCTTCAAAGGTCACTGCATCTGGAAGTCACCAGAGCAAACTTATGGCCAGGATGGAGGTTGGAGCTCCTGGACCAAGTTTGGGTCATGTTCGAGGTCATGTGGGGGCGGGGTGCGATCCCGAAGTCGGAGCTGCGACAACCCCCCGTGAGTACACTTGTCTAGGGTGGGCAGGGCAGGAGGTCCCCTCCCTAGGGCAAGGAGCTTATAGGGGAAGGCCCTGGGGAGAGAGGGTGCATGAGAGAATGGCCCTGTGGGTGGTTGTGTATACTGGTGGAGCAGGACCTGAGATTGCCAGGGGCTGGGTGGGGGCGGGGGCAGGTAACTCCCACCTAAGTTACCAATGACCCATCAGATCTGACATCTGTGCCTGTGTCTCAGTCGGTGAACCTGGAGCCCTTGTGGGCAGAAGATTCCCCAGGGTCTGTGTGGGCCAAGACTGTTTGTTTAACAAGCCCTCCATGACTCTAGTCCTGCTAAACTTCCATCTAACCTCACTGTACATGTTTTAGAAGAATAAATTGCCCAAGTTTCTTTTTCTACCACATGGGAGAAAAATCTTCCTCTAGTTTTTCGAAACTTACCTCTTTCTAACATCAAAGCACCCTCCTGAATTTCAGCATTGTTGGAGAGACAGCCATTTCTCCCTTCTCATTTCCTCTGTAGGGATTTCCTCTTCCCCTCTTCCCCCCGCACCCCCCCCCCATGTATAGTTTGGGGGCTTCCTAGCTCAAGTGCTCCATGGCCTCTACCTCCCAGGCTGAGGCAGCCTGCCTGGAACAGCATCATGAGAGGCAGGTACAGGCTGAGGCTGGCCATGTGGTCACCTCTCTCTAGGAACATGGGGGTTCTAGACCTCTACATGGGCAGGGCCTGGCCTTGCCCCTCATAGCTCACAGCAACCTCAAACTCTTGGGCTTAAGCTATTGTCTTGCCTCAGCCTCACAAGCAGGGTTGAATACTTGGCACGATGAATACTGTGGAATTGCAGGGTTGTAGGATTGCTGTGGCGGCCTTTACAAATGTGAGCCAAACGGACACTCTGGGACTTCTGTCTATGGGGGATGTAGAAGCTAGGGTCATACAAAGTCTCCGTGACCCCTGCTCTGAGTAAACCACCTTGCAGGCGTGACTGACAATTTCTCCTTGATCAAAGCTGAGCCCCTCTGTCATAACTATTTTTATTTTATGAGGCTTAAATGAAATAATGTGTGTGCTCTCAGCACCATGCCAGCACAGATTAAGCACTTAATAGACGACAGCTGCTGTTATAGTTATTATTATGATGGTGATGTGTTGCCTACTTCCTCTGCGCGAGGTGGATACTGAGCACTTAGGTGCAAAAATCTATGTGAGTCTCTGGCATCCTGTGAGTAGAGTGCTATTAACCTCCTGCGCTTGGACACTTTATATCAATGTCTTAGGTGATCCTCTTGCCCTGGAGGAGAGAGTATAGATTGCTTTAAAATAACTTTTCTTGTTATTCTTCACAGATGTACTGAGATAGGTAAAATAAGAGGGATTATGGTTCCTCTCTTGAAGGGGAAATTAAGGCACAGTAAGTGACTTGGCTAAGGTTGCACCGTCAGGGCTTGGAATCCAGCTCTTCTGATGCCAAGTCCAGGTTTCTTTACCACTCCTTATGTATTATGATATTAAATGGGAGTGGCTGCACATAGGAGTAGGTGAGTCATATATTGAGGGCCTACTATGTTCTGGGCCCTGTGTGACAGTGGAGTAAAGATGAGTAAGACTGGCTCAGTGCCTGTAGCACAGTGGTTACGGCGCCAGCCACATACACTGAGGCTGACAGGTTTGAACCTGGCCCAGGCCACCTAAACAACAATGACAACTGCAACAAAAAATAGCCAGGCAGTGTGGCAGGCACCTGTAGTCCCAGCTGCTTGGGAGGCTGAGGCAAGAGAATCACTTAAACCCAAGAGTTTGAGGTTGCTGTGAGCTGTGAGGCCACAGCACTCTACTGAGGGCGACAAAGTGAGACTCTGTCTCAAAAAGAAAAAAAAAAAAGATGAATAAGACTGATTTCTCTTCCAGCTCAGTTGGAGAGGGTTAATCAGTCCCTATATTTGCCTGTCTGTCTGTCTCTCTTACATGCTCACATACCCACACACAGTAGAGTAGGTGGTGTATGCCTGAAGGGTGGCACAATTGGAGGCGAGAGGATCTGAAGGGCTGAGCGCAGCAGCCCCCACCCTGGTGTGTAAGTGAGTGGTGGCCCTTGTAATTGCTGTGTGGGGAGCCTGGCCCTCCTTAGCGTTCTCAGCCAGCAAGATCACCCCTTTGCTCTGTGCCTGTCGCAGCCCAGCCTATGGAGGCCGCCCGTGCTCAGGGCCCATGTTCGAGTATCAGGTCTGCAACAGCGAGGAGTGTCCTGGGCCCTACGAGGACTTCCGGGCCCAGCAGTGTGCCAAGCGCAACTCCTACTACACCTACCAGAATGCCAAGCACAGCTGGGTCCCCTACGAGCCTGAGGATGGTGAGCCCACCCTATACCCTGTCACCTCCTCATGTCCTCAGGCAGCTGCTGGGGCTGTGTGTGCCCAGGGAGGACCTCCTACCCTTGCACTTGCCAGTGAAGGTGGAGGGACAGTGGGGGTGCCAGAAGGGACATATTCCATTAAGGCCTGTGTGTTGCATATCTCTGGAGCCCCATTTGGGACATCCCTGATTTGCATACTTATGACGACAGTTTTCTAGAAGATAAAAGGAAAGTGTCTTGAGGAAGGGGCTCTTCACCCAGAGGTGCTACCAATGCCAGAAGCGGTGTTGGCTGTTAGGCTGTTCCAGACATCTGTCTTTACTTGCATGGAAACCAAGGGCAGGTGTGGTGCCCTTTACCTTGCATAACCAATGTCCCGAGAGACTCAGTCCTATTAATGTCATGTTTATAGGTTTTTCTGATTGGGTTGCCATTTCATCAGAGTCATTGAAAGTGATTTTGAAGGCCAGGCATGGTGGCTCATGCCTATAATCCTAGCACTCTGGGAGGCCAATTGCTTGAGCTCATGAGTTGAAGACCAGCCTGAGCCAGAGTGAGACCCTCTCTTTAAAAATAGGTGGGCATTATGGTGGGTGCCGATAGTCCCTGCTCCTCGGGAGGCTGAGGCAAGAGGATCACTTGAGCCCAAGAGTTTGAGGTTGCTGTTAACCATGAAGCCACGGCACTCTATACCCAGGGTAACAACATAAGACTCTATCTCAAAAAGAAAGAAAGAAAGTGATTTTGAAATGTAGGCATATGGGAGCTTGTGGGACTATCCCACTGACCCCTCTAGGCTGCTCTGGGACAGGTCTCGGGGCTTATATAGGAGGTCTGAATTTGGGGACCATGTAGGTGTCAGTTCCCATCTATTTTCAGGCATGTTCAGTGATAGTTCCTGGGACAGCAGGGCATCCATCAAAGGGATGGGACAAATGGTGCCTTAGTGGAAGGATCCCTAATAGTCCTTTGATCCCACCTGTCCCCTGTCACCTCTCCATGGGCAGATGCTCACTCCCTACCATGCAGCACTTGGCCCAGTGCATCCATTATGGTGGACTTTCCTCTCCTGAGCTAGGGGTTGACCTCAGGAGCTTCAGCTTTTCAGCTCATGTTAAGAATAAGAGAAACTTCAAGTTGGAAGGGACCTCAGAGGTCTGTCATTGCCAGACTCCTCCAGAGTATACTCTGGTGTATAATGTACACCATTATATTTCAGAGTATCCTTGCAGGGGGTGTCTTGGAGTTTTCCTAGTCTGGGGAGCTCACCACTCCCTCGCCACTGTTGGCTTCCACTGCTGTCAGAGATCTGCCTGTCTGGGCACACTGGTCGGGACCCTCCCTATCTTCTGGAGGGTTGGAACCCCCATCCGGCCCAGGCCCCACTAGGAATCTGGCTCCCATGCATGTAGTCCAAGTCCATGTGCTCTTGAAGATCCTGGCTCTAGATTTGAGTCCTGTGTGCTGGAGGCAAGGAGTTAGCAGGTGTCCTGGGGGCCCAGGCACCAGGACTAGGGAGCTAGACAGGTTGCTTAGAAACTGGTGGAGGGAGGCTTGCTTTGAAAAGCCTTCCAGATCTGTGTGTGGAGGGGAGTGGCTGGGAGGCATGTGGGGCAGTTGGACTTGGGGTTTTTCCCAGGACTTTTAGACAAATTCCAGGAAATTAGCTAAGCCCCCAACCTCCCATTTTCTAAGAAGCACAGCAAGTGTTTGTACATTCTCTGGAACCTCCTTTTTAGGACAGCGATAGCCCAGATGGAGAAGAAAACATTTAATTGTTAGAAGCAGAAAGGATCCCCTCCCTCCCTGACTGCTGCTCTATTTTGTAAATGGAGAGACCGCTGTTCTTCCTTGCAGCCTGATGGTTACGAACACATTAACGTACACTATCATACCTGTGTCAGTGAAATGTTACAGTGATCAGAGCAGGACTAAAGCCACACTGCCTGGGTTAGCATTCTGGCTAAATCACTTCCTGTATGGCTATGCAGCTTTGAACAAGTTCCTTAACCTCTCTGGTCCTCAGTTTCCTCCTCTAAGGCTAGAACCTACATTATTGGGATGTTGAGAAGGTTGAATGAGTTAATTCATGAAAAGCATTTAAAGTTGTATTTTAAGGTTATGTAAAGATCTCAGAAATATTTGGTACATAGTCATTCACGAAGTGTTGGCTTATTATCGTGGTTATTATTATTTTAACACTTGATTTTATTTCAATAACCTGATTTGGCATTTTACTGATCAGGGGTAATGAAAATAGGGAACTGAGGCTCAGAGAGGTCAGTTCATTTGCCCAAGGTCAACCAGCTGATCATAAATGACACTGTAGGATTTTAAGCTGCTACTTCACAACCACTGGTCCCTGACTGCCCAGAGCTGGTGCCTGGGGCTTCTTGGCCAGCCTGTGGGGTGATGTCCTGGGCTAGCCCACTTTCATTGAGCTTAGCTGGGAACTTAGTGTGGTCCCTCCCCCAACAGATGCCCAGAAGTGTGAGCTGATCTGCCAGTCGGAGGACACGGGAGATGTGGTATTCATGAACCAGGTGGTCCATGATGGGACACGCTGCAGCTACCGGGACCCCTACAGTGTCTGTGCCCGTGGAGAGTGTGTGGTGGGTGCCCCTCCCTCCCACTCCCCCCTTGCCTGGACAGGGAAACCAGAGGGCTATGCTGCAGCCCCTCCTGCCCCGGGGAAGCATGACACTCTGGTCCTCAACATAGCCCTATTGCCCAGCTTGTTTGAGGAGAGAGAAGATGGCAAGAATCATTACCACACTTGGTATAAGGCCTCACCCAAGTCACAAGGCAGATTTGTGCTGGAGCCCTGTCCAGGGATACCTCTTAGGCCAGGGTTTCTCTCCTGGCCAGCGCCTGGGGACAGGGCAGGAGCCGTGGGCTGCTGTCTAGGGTGGCAGTGGGAGAGGGGTATCTCTTCCCATTAACCTCCCCTCTGGCTTTAGCCTATTGGCTGTGACAGGGAGGTGGGGTCCATGAAGGCCGATGACAAGTGCGGAGTCTGTGGAGGTGACAACTCTCACTGTAGGACCGTGAAGGGGACGCTAGGCAAGGCCTCCAAGCAAGCAGGTAAGCTTGGCTGGGCTGGGGCAATGAGGGTGACTAGGGTTCTGGCTGCTGTACCACAGCCCAGGGTGGGAGGAAGAGCCTGGTAGCGTGTCTTTCAGACCTCCCTGGGCTGCCCAGGGCTGGTGAGCTGCAGCTGGTCACCTCACCTCCTGGGCATGCTGCTGCCAGACTTTGTGGCCCAGGAGCTCCAAGAAGCATTTTCCTAGTAGGCAATATGATAAGATGGGAGCCATCTCTTTGGCCCTGGGGCTTTTGCTGGGAGGGAGGGGCCAGACAATTCTGAAAGTGTTGGCAAGACTAGATTGATAATTTTCTTTTCCTGTATCACCTGAATTTTTTTTTTTAACCTTGACAGGTCCCTCTTACTTTGAACTCCTAGGATCTTTGAGTTCCTTGACTTTCATTTCCACCTCCAAGCTGACCACACTTAATAATGAAAAGGGCCGGATATTAGTCCTTTACCCTTTAGTATGAACTGGATCTATTTCCCCTTTGGAATTGTTACAGCTTTGCCTCACCTTTTATTGTCAGGAGGAAGGTTGGTGGTTCTGAGAAGACTTGTTTCTAGGCATTGGATCAGGATGGCCACGTGGGCTTAGGACAGTCATGTGCCTGTTTCATCTAAATCCCGTCAGTAGAAAGTAGCTGAAGGTGTGAGAAGAACGAAGGAGAGAGAAAGCCAGAGGAGCAGAAAGAAGGAGAAAGTGTAGAAGCAAGAGAAAAAGAGTCCCGAAAGTGGAAAACAATAGCACTCTCTCACACACAGGGGCCCTTAAAATTTACAGGGCATGTTAAGCTAGAGCAAACCATTTGATTCTCCCAGCACCCCATGGAGAAGTTTCCATCCCTAGTTTACAAATGAGGAGACAGAGGTTCAGAGAGGTTCAGTGATCAAATGAGACATTCCTGGCTACCCAATGGGGAGTGAGAGATGCTGGCAGTGGGGTCCCCAGGCAAGGATGCTTAATGCTTTTCCACATCTTCCTGTGTGGCAGGAGCTCTCAAACTGGTGCAGATCCCAGCAGGTGCCAGGCACATCCAGATTGAGGCACTGGAGAAGGCCCTCCATTGTATTGGTGAGTGCTGGGATATGGGGGAGGACAGTGGGCCCTGTCCCTGTTCTCAAAGGGGAAGCTGGGAGAGCAGAGGGCAAAATCTAGTGTATGGAGAATTTTGCAAAGTTTAATAATGGGCAGAGAACCTCTTTTCTTTTATTTTATTTTTGAGACAGAGTCTCACTCTTTGTTACCTGGGCTCAAGTGCAGTGGTTCAATCATAGCTCACTGTAACTTTGAACTCCTAGGCTCAGCCTACCAAGTAGCTATACCTATAGTCACATGCCATCACACCCAGCTAATTTTTCTATTTTTTAGAGATAGGGTTTTGCTACGTTGTCTAGGTTGGTCTCAAACTCCTGGGCTCAAGCAGTCTTCTTGCCTCAGCTTCCCAAAGTGCTGGGATACAGGTGTGAGCTATCATGACTGACCTACTTTATTTTCTAATTTGTGTTAAATGGACAACCCATTCCATGGTTCAAATAGCAGAATGTCTGAAAGGGGTATAAGAGGAGTTGTTCTCCATCTTTTGTCCTCTAGGGGCAATCATAGTTAATAATTTCTTGTGCACATAGATGACTTTTAAATGTGATATTTCAGCTTTCACAGCATAAGATACCCCCCTCAAAACTTACTGGCTTAAAATAATTGTTTATTAGTTGCTAGTTTTATGGGTCATCTGTTTGGGATGGGCTCAGCTAACTGGTTCTTCTGCTCACCTGCCTGGATGGACTCATGCCATTGTTGTCAGGTGGTAGGTCTGTCAGGAGCTGTTGGTCTAGAATGGCCTCACATGTCTGGTGGTTGGAACTGGCTACCAACTGGGGTCATGCAAGGCCATGTCCTCAACAGGTTAACCTGGTGTTACTCACTTGGTGTCATCATGATCCTCAGGAATAGCAAGAGAGGACAAGCCCCAGTGTGCAAGCACTTCTCAAGTCTCTACTTGCATCATGTTTTCTAATGTCCTAATGGCCCAAGTTAAATGGCCATGCCCAGATTCAAGGGACTATATCTTGATGTCAGAGGTGGTAAAGTCGTAGTGCAAAGGGACATACACATACAGGAATAGGAGGAATTGAGAGTCATTTTTGTAGTCTACTCTATGCGCCCTTATATTATTCTTGTCAGGATAATTCTCAAACACAGAGTCACTAAATGAGGTATCTACACCTTGTGCTTACAACAGTTATATAGTTATGAAGCCAAGATAGATTAAAAATGAGAGACCCAACATAATTAAAAAATTCAAAGAATGTTAATGTAAGAGATGTTTTGTTTTGCTATGTTTTTGTTTTTGCTGAAACTAAATTGGCAGTCAAAAACCAAACATGTCCAGAGAGGCAAATCCATGGATACAGAAAGTAGAATCAGTGGTGGGCAAGGGCTTGGGGAGGAATGGGGCGTGACTGCTACGGGTATGAGTTCTTTAGGGGATGATGAAAATGTTCTGGAATTAGATAGTGATGATGGCTGGCTGAAATCCTTGGTTGCATACTTGGATTGGGTGAATTTCATGGTATGTGAATTATATCCTGATTAAAGCCCCATGAGCGTGGTTCAGAGCAGGGTCCCAGAAGCAGGTGGGTAGTAGGTTGGATCGCACACATCAGGCAATGGCTGGGTTCTTCCAAGTGCACTTGTGTTTAGCTCTCAAAGATCTCATCATAAATGCAACACCAAACACAGTATCTTTTGGCAGGCTCAAAGATCACAAAGATGGCTCCACCCGTGTTTTTAGACTATCATCAAAATAGTGACTTAAATTTTTTTTTAAAGTCTCCTGGAGAATGTGTATCCCCTGGAGAATATGTCTGCATTGATATCTCTCCTTAGCACAGCCGTGATTGATTCCTAACCTTCTGCTCTAAAAGGCCCATGAAAGGGTGTAGTCCAAATAGGCAGTAGGCACAAGGAGAAACTGAGGCCCAAAGTAGATTGGGGGCTCTCTGTGTACCCTAGTTAACTGACAGGGGTGGGGGCAGAGCCAGTCTGAGTGCAGGTCTCCTGTCTCCCAGCCCCATGCCCTTTTCAGCTGTACTACTCAGGTATGGTGAGCCCAAGTTTGGTGGACTTTGGTTCAGACAAGTCCTGCCCACTGTGCCCGCCTTGCTGTGTGGAATTGTACTGTAATAGGGGCTGGGGAGGGAAGGGGCAAAGAGAGAAGGGACATCTACTCCAAGAAGCAGTGGGGCTCACAGACACTGTTCCTACTGTGCCCCGGAGATGATTTTGGAACATGAGCAGCCCCCTCTACCTACTTCTGCTGCTACAAGTCTGGTTCCTCGATTCTCATGGGAGAACTGTCTTCTGTGGAAGTTAGGGCTACTAGCAGCAAGGGCAGGCTGAGTGCATGCGCATCTGTGTGCTTGTCAGGTGAGTTCTCTGAAGGGTTAGAGCCATCCAGGAAGCCTGGAGGGAGAGAGATGGGGGGCAGCCTAAAAGCTGAAACTGGGCGTTGTCACAGGTTGTGCGATTATATACCAGTAAGGTGCACCTGGGCCCTCTGAAAACACATTGAGTATGTGTGGTACTTGCATGCCCTGGGAGTGTGTGTGCCTGCCCAAGAACATGCTCTCTAAAGAAGCCCAGGACAGAGGACAGCCCTGGCAGTGAAGGCCATGGCTCTATCCAAACTTACTAGGCTCTCCTAGAATCTGTGGATGTGGGCTGTCTAAAAGGAAGTGTAGCGAAGAGAGCGAATGCTGTTAATATCTACCATGTGCTGGTCGCGAGCTTCTGCATTTCATACATTATCTCACTTGTGTCTCATTGCAGTCTGTGAATGATATTGTTAACCCATTTTTCAGTTAAGAATACTGAGGCACAGAGTGATTAGGTAGTTGCCCAAGGTGTAGAGCAGGTCACTGGTAGAGCCAGGACTCAGACCTAAGTCTGGATAGTAGACAGTTCAGGCTGGTCTACCCACCACCCCCTCTAGAACAAGGGAAGGAGTAGACAGTCAGGGGTCTGTGACAGATGCTGGGAGGTGCAGGAGTGGGCAAGGGCAGTGAGCTGCACTGGGCCTGAGGGGCTGCCCAGCCCGTAGCTTAGACAGTCTGGAAGGGATGGGGCAGAGAAAATGGTCAGGCAGCCTGAGGAGGAGGCCTGTGTGGGCAGGAGGTAGGTGGCATCCCTGCAGTGGCCTCCCAGGAGGGGGGCAAGGCTGTCCTTTGTTCCCTGTGGCCTACTGCCTCTGGCTCTTGAGAACTGGGCCCTGGCCCACCTCCATGCCCCACTATGTGTCTAGGAGCCTCGGATTCTCCATTTGTATTAATAATAGTCCAACCCTTAGGATGTGTGTGAGAAATTGACTGAAGCAGTTCAGCAGAGTGACTGGCACATAGTTAGTGTTCTGGGAATATTAGCTTTTGTGTTACGGTGATGGCCATCTAAATCTGGACCAGGTGGAGGCTCTGAGGTTCCTTCCTTCCTGGACACCCTGGTGCTCGGGAACCTTTGCCTCCCCAGCTGGTTCAGGGGCTCAGATCCTCACAAGGGTCCCACTTAAGGGCCTTAGACAGGTGTCCACACCTATACATCTCCCACCCATCTGCTACCCAGGGTCTTTTGGCAATAAGTTGTGAGTTACTCACTGATTAGGACTTTAAGGGGTAAAAATGTACAGATACTAAAAATCCAGGCCCCCCCCAAAATAATCTCCCACGTGGCAGGCCTCATGCTGACAGGCTGCTGTGGGCATTACACCTGTGGTCTCAGCAGTGCTAGAAGTCGACTGTTTTGATAGTCCTGGTGACAGTGCCCACTGTACGTCATACACTCTGCAAAGTTCATTATATATACGTGGATTCCTCTTGTTGTCCCTAGAGCTCAGCAGTGGGGTTGGGGTGGGTGTGTATCATGGCTGTCCTTGTGGGGAAGCTGCAGCCCTGTGAGCTGGGTAAAATTATCATTTCCATTTTATAGATGGTGGAACCAGGGAGCCATAGGAGGGCTAAATAATTCCCTATAATCAATTTGACTCAAGCCTGTACTCTTTTTTTTTTCAGAGACAGAATCTCACTTTATTGCCCTTGGTATCACAGCTCACAGCAACCTCCAACTCCTGGGCTTAGGCAATTCTCTTGCCTCAGCCTCCCGAGTAGCTGGGACTATCGGCGCCCACCACAACACCCGGCTATTTTTTGTTACAGTTTGGTCGGGGCTGGGTTTGAACCCCCCACCCTTGGTATATGGGGCCGACACCCTACCCACTGACCCATAGGCATCACCCTCAAGCCTGTACTCTTAACCTTGAGGTGCTACTATAGAAATTTTAAGGAAGGCAGAATTCCTGAGGGCAGGGCAATGAAAGAAGGCTTCTTGGAGGAGGGGTATTGGGCTGAGCCTCAACTGTGAGTAGAGATTAGTTAGATGGAAAGAAGATAAAGATGTCAGTGAGGGTGAGAGGAATGGTGTGTGCCAAGATCCAGAAGCAGGGACAAATTATGTGTGTGTGTCTGTAGGGGACAGTGTGTAGACCTGTTTGAGTGGGGAAGGCTCAGGTGGAGAGGAGTGGCAGATAGGGGAGGCCTGAGGGGCCCACTGGGAAGGCCTTGAATGTCATATTCATGGGCCCCCTGTGGAGGGGAGTAGAAATTGGTGTGACCCTCTCCCCCCACTGGCCAGTGGTGAAGAACCAGGTGACGGGCAGCTTCATCCTCAACCCCAAGGGCAAGAAAGCCACAAGCCAGACCTTTACCGCCATGGGCCTGGAGTGGGAGGACACAGTGGAGGATGCCAAGGAAAGCCTTAAGACCAGTGGACCCCTGCCCGAGGCCATCACTGTCTTGGTGAGCTATACTCTGTGTGTCAGCCCCTGCCTTCCCCCTTGTTCCTCATGCTGTTGCCTCTGTTGCCGAGCTGGCATGGCCCTTTTCTGGCAAGATCAAGGCACCCCTCCATCCTGGGGCTACCTCTTTTGTGATTAAAAGCTGGCAGGATGGCAAGTGAGGGGGGGAAATGAAAGGGTTGTTTCCCCTCTGTCAGACCCCAGATGCTACACACAGAGAGTGTGTTCTCCGTAATGCAGGATCAGAAATGGGCCCCGAAGGGATGTGTTGGCAGGGACAGGCGGCTCCCTGTGTCATCCTGTCATCATCTAGAGTCAGAGTGCTTCATGACATGGCCAGGCGTGACATCCTTGGGCGTTTAAGGCAGTTGACCCAGGGGTGCCAGCCTCCTGAGAAGGGGACAGGGCCACTGTCCTGGCTGGGATGCACCTCTGCCCACATCCCCCTTCCTAGACATGGACCAGGGCTTATGGATCAGCAATTGTCAACCCAGCAGTCTGGATCATGAGGAGCTCCATCCTTGGCCCTGCTAGTGGAAGCTTCCTATGTCACCCTCACTGGTTGGGGAGCACCTAGAGGTCAGGCTCTGTGGCCTATTGGTGCGAGCATATTAATTTGATCCAATATATAGTTTTTTATTTGCCTTATATTTATCTACCACCCATGCATCCATGGCCAGCTGATTTGAATATGGAGGCCACTTGTGGGGAAAGAACAATCTCTTCAAGAAACAGTGTTAGGACAATTGGATATATATTAATACATGTAGAAGAATGAAGTTGGACCCCTACCTCACACCTTCCACAAAAATTAACTCAAAATAAATCTAAGGCCTAAATATAAGTGCTAAAACCATAGAACTATCAGAAGAAAACAGAGGAGTAAATGTTTATGATTTTGGATTCTTAGCTATGATACCAGAAGCAAAACAACAAAAGAAAAGATAGATGACTTGGACTTTTTCACAATGAAAACTTCTATGCATCAAAGGACATTATCAAGAAGTAGAGAGACCACCTGCAGAATGGGAGAAAATACTTGCAAATCATGTCTCTGGTGAGGGCCCAGCGCCAAGGCTGTGCCTGTTGGGCATCTTCTAGAGCCAGGATGCAGTGCTCTAGAGTAGACTGATAGATACAGATTGATAGACTGAGCAGACTGATAGCTCCCATGCCCTTTAGAACTTAGGTCAGTGGAAGAGAAGGGCATTCTTGGGTGCACCATCTGTTCTCAGCAGGTGGTTAGCCTGAGTTCAGGTGCTGGTCTGAACACCTCCCCCACGCCATGCTCAGCACAACTCATCCCAGTGTTCCCTGGTTCTGCTCTGACCTCACAGCCTTCTTAGGCCCCTCCTCTCCTACCCCCCTCTGGCCTTACTTTTCTGTCTGGTCCTGTGCCACCTCCTGTTTCCCCTCAGGTGCTCCCCCCTGCTGAGGGTGGCCCCTGCAGCAGCCTGGCCTATAAGTATGTCATCCATGAGGACCTGCTACCCCGTATTGGGAGCAACAATG
The DNA here is from genome assembly GCA_963574575.1 of Galagoides demidoff. Lineage (NCBI taxonomy): Eukaryota > Metazoa > Chordata > Mammalia > Primates > Galagidae > Galagoides > Galagoides demidoff. The sequence continues at coordinate 11,224 of CAUYQV010098063.1, read as the reverse complement.
TGCTCCTGGAGGAGACGGATACCTATGAGTGGGCACTCAAGAGCTGGGCACCCTGCACCAAGGCCTGTGGAGGAGGTACCAGGTCTCCTGACTCTGCAGGGCCTCTCAAGGCACTGGGGTGGGGGCTGAGGTTGTCTCCCTTTGACATATCCTTGCATGCGCCTCAGTTTCTCCTTGAGGATCTCCAGTGTGCAGAATCCCATCCTGGGCAGGGTACATGGGATGTGGCTAGGATGCTAGAGTGGTATCCGGGGCAAGGCCTCTGTCCTGTAAGAGCTTGCCTGCTGTGGGGACAGACAACTGTCCAGAGCCACTCCCCCACCAGGTGGGCGTGCAGAGGCACTCAGGGAGTGGGGAGGCACCGTGAAGGCTCCTTAGCCCATGGCAGCCCAGGCCCATGGCAGCCTACCCTCCCACAGGGATCCAGTTCACCAAATACGGCTGCCGGCGCAGACATGACCATCACATGGTGCAGCGACACCTGTGTGACCACAAAAAGAGGCCCAAGCCCATCCGTCGGCGCTGCAACCAGCATCCATGCTCCCAGCCTGCGTGAGTGGTCCGGGGAGGGATGGGGAGTTTGGTCCTGTGTGAGGTCCTGGCCCCTGGCAGCGGAGGAGGGCTGCTGAGCCAGCTTCTCCCAGCACCAGGTCGTGGAGACCCAGCCCTGTAGCCAGGACTCCCAGAGCAGAGAGCATACTGCTTGCCCATTCATCAGGAAGAAGAGGCTTCCTTTGTCTGCCCTTCCCAGTGTTCTTTTACAGAGGGGAAACTGAAGCTAGTTTGGGGACATAGCTTTCCTCAGTAATCCAGGGGCCCATAAAGATAGCGTGGATTTCAGTGCTTCTGGGCTCTGGGCCAAGGCCAGCGTGCTGTCCACAACTTCCTCTCTGCCTAATCCTCAGTAGTCCAGGGACCCAGCCTGGCCTGCCAGTTCTCAGCCATGACCCAGGCACTGATTTTGATTCCCCGGTCTGAGGACACACTCTGAGCACAAGGTCATGTTCTTGGGGTTATTTGGAAGAGCCTTCGAGGAGGATTCAAGGTCAGGCCTCTGAATCTGTTGTAGACCTGGCCCCAGGACTCCTTCAGCCTCCATGGGCCTTCCCTGGCACCCCTAGGCAGGCCAAGGCTGAGGATAGCCGGCAAATAGCAAACTGCAGAACGCCTTGTCCATCTCTGTTTCCCCAGTAGTTCTCCTGGGGGTGGGGGTGCAGGGCTGCTGGCTAGACCTTGCAGCTCCTGTTCCCTTGAGTCGGAAGAGCCCTAGGCCTAGACATGTGACCATGGGCCAGAGCAGGAGCTGGCAGCCTCCCTGTGTCCTGTTCAGGCACGGTACCCCACCTCTCCTCTGCCAGGACAGCCTCATAATCCACAGTCTGCTTTTCTCTCACTTGTTCTTTTATGCTATGTTCAGATTGCTTTCCCCACAGATGCCTGTGACCACAGAGCATGTGGGGTAATTGCAGCCTGAGGTTCCTGGTGGGTTATCCCCAACCATGGGGGTTTGTTTTAGTTTTTACAGGAGGGGGTTGAAAGAGCCCTGCTTTACTATAAGAGGCCTCAGGGAAGTGATGGGGAGCAGGAGTTGGGGCATCCTCTCCTTCCATGCCCACTGGTGGCGCAGTTTTGCTCTTGTCTAACTCATTCAACAGGTGTCTGCATAAGAGGCTGTTGGAAGTTGCTCTGTGGCTAAAAGACACTTGGAGGCCATTAGCATAGTGGCTCAGTGCTGACACTGTGTGGGTGGTGATGGTGATAGTAATAGTGCTCTTGACCCTGGATACCCACAGAGGGATCTCCAGTGAAAGCGTGGCTTTGATCTGATTTGTGCACTGCTCTATCTCAGCATTTGGGATGTGTCTGCACTCAGTAGATATGCAAATATTTATGGGGTATTGAGACAATTATGAAGCAAAGATGGGATAACCAAGGCTCAAAGGGGTTTCTCGTTTGCCCAAAGACACATGGTGCCAGAATTTAAGTATATATCATACCTGCTTTTCAGAAAGAGTAGTGACCTCCCTGGTGGACAGTGGTCTGGGCCCTCAGGCACTGTGAAGTCCACAAGTATTCTCCAGCTCCTGCCTGTAGCTGTCTAGGGGTGGGAGGTATCCCCCAGGAGGAAGTGTCTGCTTGGTCTCACCTTCCCTCCTCCTCCCACCCTGTCTGTCTCCAGGTGGGTGACAGAAGAGTGGAGCCCCTGCAGCAGAAGCTGCGGGAAGCTGGGGGTACAGACTCGGGGGGTGCAGTGCCGGCTGCCCCTCTTCAATGGCACCCACAAGGCCATGCCAGCCAAGGCCTGCCCTGGGGACCGGCCCGAGGCCCGGCGGCCCTGCCACCGTGTGCCTTGCCCAGCCCAGTGGCGGACAGGAGCTTGGTCCCAGGTGAGTTGTCCTCAGGTTGGAGGGGTTTAGGGAGGAGGTGGGTCCAAGGGATTTTCTGGTGTTGCCTGCAGGCAGAGAGTTTCTGGTGGAATTTCTCTCCCTACAGCTAATCTGGCTTTTCTCAAAACAAAGTCAAATAGCTCCCACGCCCTGCTGCTGTACCAAGGCTCTGTTTTGGGTCTTTAGGTTCATTCATTGTCTCCTTCAGGCTCCCCACAGAGCTGGGAGGTGTGGGGTAATATCGCTGTGTTCCAGAGGAGCAAATTAAAGCACATTCTTGCCTTCAAAAAATATTGAGCACCTGCTATGAGCCAGGCATTGTACTAGGAATGCAGGAAGCTGGCACCAACTACACAGACCTGATTCTTGCCCTAGTGCAGCTCACAGTCCCACGAGGGGGCCATGCTAGACTGAGCAGCCACAGAACTCATAGAGAGCACCGGAGCTGTGTGGGGGTCACTGGGGCCATGTGATCGAGGTCGGAGGGTGGCCAGGGAGGGCTTCTCTAAGGAGGTGTTGTTCAGGCTGAGTTCTGAGGGATGAGCCACAGGAAGAGACTGAGGCAGGAACAACTGTGCAGTGTTCCAGAAGTCATAGGACAGTGGACCAGAGCTCCCTGGGAGGATGATATTGGAGATGCACTAGGGGACAGCACAGCAGGGCTTCATAAGGAGTTGGAATTTATTCTAAGGGCAATGGGAAACTATTGAAGAACATTAAAAGCTCTGATTTCAGGTTTCAAAGACCACTGTGCCAGCTCTGTAAAAAGCTAACTGTGGGGAGGCCAGGGTAGAGAAAAAGAGAGAGCAGCCAGGTTGCTGAGTAAGCCAGGTGCTCTGTGGCTTAGGGCCTGGATGTTGCCACAAGGAAATGTTTAATGTCTTGGGTTTTCTCTGAAACACTCATTTGATGTGAACCTGGAAGATATTAAGCCAAGTGAAATAAACCACACACATAAGGACAAACACTGCATGATTCCACTTAATATGAGGTACTTAGAGTAGTGTCATTCATAGAGGCAGAAGGTCGGATGGTGGTTGCCAGGAGCTGGGGAGGGGGGAAGGGAATGGGGAGTTATTGTTTAAGGTGCTTCAGTTTTGAAAGAAGAAAAAGTACTGGAGGGCAGTGGTGGTGACACTGTACAACAACGTGAATGTACATGATACTACTGGATGGTATAGCTCAAAGTGGGTAACGGCCAGATGGTGACTCACACCTGTAATCCTAACACTGGGAGGCTGAGGCAGGTAGATTGCTTGAGCTCATGAGTTTGAGACCAGCCTAAGCAAGAGTGAGACCTTGGCTTTTTTGTTCAAAAAAACAAAAAGTAGTTAAGATGGTAAACTTTGTCATGCAGATATTACTGTAATTTTAAAAATCTTTTTAAATTTTTTATTGATTTATTTTTTTTTTATTCAGTCTCACAATGTTGCCCTCAGTAGAGTGCTGTGGCATCACAGCTCATAGCAACCTCAAACTCTTGGGCTTAAGTGATTCTCTTGCCTCAGCTCCCAAGTAGCTGGGACTACAGGAGCCCACCACAATGACCGGCTATTTTGTTGTTGTTGTTGTAGTTGTCGTTGTTGTTTAGCAGGCCCAGGCCAGATTTAAACCTGCCAGCCTCGGTGTACGTGGCCAGTGCCTTAACCGCTAAGCTACAGGCGCTGAGCCTATTACTGCAATTTTTAAAAACTCATTTGCTCAAGGACATCAGTACAATGATGTTTATTATAACAGGAAAATATTTGGAAATATAAATATTCACCTGTAGGAGATTGGACAAAGATGCCATGATCTGTTTATATGATAAAATGCTATACTGCAAGAAAAATGAATAAGCTTGAGCTGTACTTACTAGTAGAGATAAACCTACTCATTTAATAGAAAATAAATGTAGGGTGGCGCCTGTGGCTCAAAAGGGTAGGGCACTGGCCCCATAAAAAATAGAGAATAAATGTAGGTGAGAAAAAGCACTGAGGTATGAAGGGAAAAACAGACTTCCTATGGTTGTCATTTACGTAACACTTATGAGGCATAATACAATACTTAAAAATGGGCCAGAACACTGATTTTTTTAAAGCCAGTGGCAGCGTGTGGGTATTCTTTTTTTTGAACAACTCCATACTTTTCTGTATGCTCCAAATACTGCCTAATGATGGCTATTTTTATTTTTATTTTGCAGTTTTTGGCCAGGGCTAGGTTTGAACCCACCACCTCTAGTATACAGGGCTGGCACCCTACTACTTGAACTACAGGTGCTGCCCAATAATGAGTATTCTTAAAGAGCCAAAATTCTTACACCATTCTTGCAGATTTTGTATTCTTCTCTGTTCATTCTATTATAAAATAGATCACTGGTCCTTGAAGGACTTTGTAAATTAAACTAGCAGAGTTGGCAGATTGTAGAAGATACTGGCCCTTTGGAAATCAAAGTCAAATATAGAGTTGGGTATCTAAATCTGACATTTTATTTGAGAAGCAAGAATTGTAATCCGGGGCATGTACATAGGCTAGTCTTTGGTATGTATAAAGAACAAAAGGAAGGCTGGGGGTTTATTTGAATGAGAAACGTTGCATATTGTTTTGAATGAAAGCTCAGTGGCAATAAAGAAGATTTTGGGAGTTGGCAAGTTGTGAGTGACAGCCGTGGGGAAAACTCATCTTCTAGTCAGGGCAAGTCATTTCAGCAGCTACTAGGTACAACTGGTCTTAGGGTTCCAGCAGGCCATTCCAGCAGCTGGAACTGGGCTGGCAGAACATTCAGTTCTTGGAGTAGGTGCTATGTGCCTGAGTGCTTTTTTCCCCTGGGCCCTAGACTCTAGTTGGGTGTGACAGAAATGACCCAATTCCTATAATCAACTTTCATAGTCCCTTGCGAGCCTGGCAGAGCACTCAAGAGCTGTTAGCTGTTGTTTGTAATTGTTCATCCTTAGAGAGTGGCCTATGTATGTCCTATGGTTCCTTGTGGCCCTGTGACCCTTGTGTCCCATGCAGTGGCCACATGTCTAGTGTGAGAGGAGGAGCTCTGTGGGTTCTTCCCTATCCATCTTTTTTTTTTTTTGGAGACAGAGCCTCAAGCTATCCCCCTGGGTAGAGTGCCATGGCATCACAGCTCATAGCAACCTCCAACTCCTGGGCTCAAGCGAGTCTCCTGTCTCAGCCTCCCAAGTAGCTGGGACTACAGGCACCGGACACAACGCCCAGCCATTTTTTGGTTGCAGCCATCATTGTTGTTTGGTGGTCCGGGCTGGGGATTCGAACCCGCCACCTTAGGTGTATGTGGCTGGCGCCTTAGCCGCTTGAGCCACAGGCGCCGAGGCGCTGCCTTTTCTCTTTAATGGCTTTGTTAATCTCTGCCTTCTCTGGAGGATGTTATATCATGTGTTAATCTACACTTAGCTAGGGAGTTGGAGAAGAACAGGAAGTGAGCAAAGAACTTTCAGAAATTCCCACCATGACTTCTCTTGCTCCACAATCAATATAAGTTTTGCTGCAACTATTAATTGGCAACCCTAATGAACCCCCATAGATACTCATACCCTAGAACCTATAGTATGTTCCATTAGGTGAAATGGAAATTTACAGATGTAGTTAAGGTCATGGACTTTTAAGTAGGGAGATGAGCCTAATTTATGCAGATGGGCTCAATGTGATCAACATGAGACCTTAAAAGCCGAGAACTTTCTGTTAGAGTCAAAGAGATCAATGGGAAGGAGAATAAGAGATTCTAAGTGTGAGAAGAGTTCAGCACACTGTTGCTGGTTTAAAGAGAGAGAGAACAAGATGACAACAGGAATAAACGTGACATTTAAGAGCTGAGAGAGGCTACTGTCTGAGAGCCAACTAAGAAATAGGACTTTAGTATAAAACTGTAAAGAAAATTCTGTCAATAGCCTTGGTGATATAGAAGCATATTATTTGCCAGAAAGGAGTTCAAAAAAATACACCCCTCTCAACACCTTGATTTTGGCTTTGTGAGACCTAAATAGAGTCAGCCAAGGCCCACTGTGTTGAACTTCTGACATACAGATAGAAATAATAAATTTCCATGTTGTGTTGTTTTAAGCTATTAAATTTATTGTTGTGTGCTACGGCAGCAAAAGGAAACTAATATATCCCTTTTCTCTAATGTGTGATCATCCAAGTAAATGGCCATAGGTCCCGTTGGGAAAGGAATGTAAAAATATTTTAGAATACTATGCTGTGAAGTTTCAGGACATTTCTTCCTGTGGACTCGACCTGCTTTCTAGCCAGTGGGTTCTGATTCTTTGCTTGGGTTTAGAAACTAAGAAAGGGCTAGGAACGTCTGATCAGGCTGACTATCCTCAACCTACTGCTTCACTCTTACAACATTTTGGTTATAGATGTTAAGTAGTGTGTTTGTTGGTTGCAAAACTATTTTGCCCCAAGAGACAGCATGTTCTATTAAATATCTCCATAATTTTCTGAGGAACAAGTCCCTTCAGATCCTTCTCTAATCTTGCTGGTAATTAAGGTAATTGCTGCCTCCTAGTTTCTGGTGATTAAGTGCTGTTACCTGGGGGCCTCCATTACTTCAAGGCCCCAGCTTCCCCATAGGTATTAACAAACCCAGGTCTGTAACTTCTTTTCCTATTTTCAGTCTTGTACTGCCAAGGGCAACCAACACTGAGCTTCTTAGGGATGCTGGTGCCTCTCTTATTAGTGCACTCCTAATAGCCATAGTGAATGACATGTCCTCTGAACCCTCCCAAACTAACCACTTGATGGATCTTCTGGTCTCATATCAAATCTAGCAGCATGTCCATTACCTCACCATCTTTAATTCCTCCCTTTGATCATGCCAGGGCAATTCAGGCGTTCCCACTTTAGACCATATTGGCTATTGCTTTTCTTAAGAGCAACTCTGTCAGTGAATTTGCTCCTCTGCTAGGGTTTTTGTCAGAGTGATAAATCCCATGTACTTAGAAAGCATCCCCAAATACTTTTTGCTTATTGAATCTTTTATCCCAGTTCTCTTGATTAAGTCCCTATCAGCATGGCATGGCACACAAGAGAAATGCTAGGGGAAGCTCTTTATTGAGGAACCGGCTGCCTTCTGAAGAAGAGACCTCTGCAGTATTATCCAGCTCAGAAGTACTATCTCTTTGTAGAAAAAGTGTAGGCTACCTCCAAAAGTTCTGAGAGTCAGAGAAAGGAGGAACAGTGAACAGCCAACATATTCTCAGGGGCATTGAACCACTTGTCTCCATCTCATGTCACAGTGTCCCAAGTTTACCCAACCTGGTTCCTGATATTGGCATAATTCTCTGCTTTGGATGAGCAAGCAACTCTGGAACTCTGCAACTCTAAGTATCAGATCTTTTACTACAACTCAACTATACATGCTCATCCGCCACAGCAAAAGAACCATCCATCTCTTTGAAAGCTACAAATGAGGCTCCCTGTTTTCAAACTTAGCATATAGCTGCTTATTATCAATTCTCAGTTTCTCGTTATCCCTGTATATAGCTTAAATACAACTCAGCAGTGACCAACCAACTCCACCATATTGTAGGAATATTTCTCCACATCTTTCAAATGACTCAGTAAAACTACAGAAGAATTTCCTTCCACACATACATTTTCTTAGTTCAGTAATAGTGAAAATTTATTAAGCATACTAGTATCTCGTGCCAAGAACTATCTCACCTTCTGTTCAAGATAGATTTCACTTTGCTATCATTCAGCAACTACGCCAGGTTCAAATCCCTACCTTACCACCTGTTTATTTGAACGGTTCTTAGTACCACTTGTGTTAGTTTGTGTCAACTGAGATGCAAATTCCACAATGGGATTCAGGTATGCAAGAGAGTTAATGGTGGAGGGAGCATTATATAAAGTAGGAAGAGCCTTTATACCATAATACAGATACAACACCTACAGAAGGAGATATGCAAGGAAGATAGAACTAACAAGGCCAATGGGGAGTGTTCCCGCCAAAGTCATCCATTAGAGGAATCCTTAGATCTTTCTGTAACAGACCCACATTAGAGCCTTCACCATGCTCAGGCTTTGGCTGGGAGCAGCTTATGGCCTCCACATGAAAACAACAGTGAATATGGAATGGCAGCTTCTGGGGAGGTCATTCAGTCATGCTCCCTGCAGTACCACATCTCAGCAATAAATTTTCATGTCCTCCACAATTAATTTTTTTGTTCTGAATATGGTTTTCCATTTTCTGCTTGTGTGTCTAATAAATTTTTTTGACTACTGAACATCATGAATTGTCCATTTTTGAAGACTGAATTTTGCTTTATTTCTTTAAAGACCATTGAATTTTTATGGCAGCTAGTTATATTCCTTTTAAGTTCTTTTTCTGGGTAGTTTTATAATATCAAATTTTCTGTCCTAAAAATTATGGTAATTCAGTCTGCCTAATGTCCACTCTCTCTAGTCACAACTTAGGAAATTACTAGCCCCTGTTTGGGTTCTCCTTTCTTGCAATAGAATACTAATTCAATTTATAAAATAACAGGCAGTGATAGACTTTACTTCATTTGTGTCCCTTTTGTCAGTCCTGTTCTTCCTGAAATATTTCTTTCTTATATTTTTTCCAGTTTTTTAATTATTTACAGCATAAGATTAATTCTGTACCATCTTAATCTCTCATGATCAAATCAGATGTCTAAGTTTCTCAAAATTTTTAAAAAGTCATACTATATGTTTTTCTTTTATGCAAATGTGTATTCAATTTTATCTGATGGCATTTAATTTCCTCTGTAGTATAGGAACCACTCTCCCTCTGTTCCTTGCCTCTCCTCTTACTTTCTGTGTTTTTTTAGTATTTGTTTGTTTGCTTGTTTTCTGCCTTTCATAGTGTTGGGATTTAAGGGCAGGGGAAATGTGTAAGAATGTTTGCCTTGAGGAAGGGTTACCCCAAGAGTGGGGATAGGGAAATTACAGAAAAAAAACAAAATATATTAAAATCTACTTATTGAAAGATATCTTAGGTATTGTAAAAATTTTCAAAATTCCTTAGATAATAAAACTGCAATATGAAAACATAGTTAAACCACAGTGAAACAGAAAATGAGTAGTGTTTAACCTAAATGGCTGGTAGAACACAGTGCAGAAAATTGATGATCTCCACAGGAAGTAAACATCATGTAAAGATCTTGGAAAAATGCAGGAAAAGATTCTTGATAGTATCTGTGTTAGAAGTGTGTTATTATGCACAAAAGCTGTGGGCTTTTAAAAACTCTTTCACTACCACAACACAGAAAAGTTAGTAAGTTTTTGCACAAGCATACTTGCAGAATTTGATGATAGTAAAACCAGTAACAACTATAATAATATTTATTATACAAACACATACAAAGAGAATACCTCCAGTGAGACTAAATTCTTCGTGGTCAGCAAACATCTTATTCATGTGTGCAGAGCTTAAATATCATGCACAAATTGGAAACCAAATAAATACTGATTGAATTAAATTGCACTAACTTAATTTGGATTTTTTTAATTAAAAAAAGCTTCATATTTAGGTGGAATCCTTGAAAAGTTGATTGAAATAGTGTTGAACTATAAATCTCCAAGTTCAGGAAACAAATAAATGGAGGAATAACAGACAGCACTGCTTTGTCTTCCTCTTTTTCCAATCGATAGAAGAAATTGCTCTGAAACTTCCTAAAGGAGATATTATGTTCCTAAAATTTGAAAAGCTGACTGAAGAGGTTTCTTCTCCTAATGTCAACTTCAAGGGGAAATCTGAAAAATGTATTTTGGGAAAGAATGTTCCCTACAAGGTGAAAAATTTACAAAATATCAAAATAGAACATATCAACATATTAAAAACAAAAGCTAATATTTTAATTAGGCTATTTTCATTTTCTATTATTTTTAAGCCTTATTATTCAAAGTTAAATTGGGAAAAGTAATTTGCACAGTATAAAGCCAACAAAAGAACTTTTTGTGGATTAGGTGAGTGGAAGATGAATGGCCATTGAACACCATGTACCTGTTGATGACAATGGCAGGGCATGAGCCCCCTCCGCGGTCCTTCTGATGTGTTCTCTCTATTCTCTCCAAAGTGCTTATGTAACATTCTGCTAAAATGTGTGTATGTGCTAATAAATTTGGGGAAACTATTACAAAATGTAGTTACTAATTTAATGTTTCTATACCAACTTATTAGTTTTCTAAGGTTTTCTTGGGTTATTGACATCACTACCACTTGTGAACGAGTTTGTGTCCTTGAATTGTTTTACTACCTGTATTATTGAATTGCATAGTAGCAAAGTTCCACTCATCAGTATTTTACTTTTAAAAAATAGTTGTTATTAAGGCAATCTTAATATAACAAGTTTCTACTTTCCAATGGAAATAAAAATAGAGTCTTAATAATTAATTTTTAACAGCTATTCCCTATTCTATATAAACCAATGTGTTGGACCATCTTCTATTTATTATACATTTGTATAAACATACTCACCATTTATTAATTGATACTTTCTCAAGAAATGAAAAAATAAAGTATATAATTTGAATGTGAATGAGTGAAGCTAATCAGAGGTAGTCTTAAAGGCTTTATATAAGAAATGAATGTGGGCTCGGCGCCTGTGGCTCAATCGGCTAAGGTGCCAGCCACGCACACCTAAGGTGGTGGGTTCGAATCCCCAGCCCAGGCCCGCCAAACAACAATGATGGCTGCAACCAAAAAATGGCCGGATGTTGTGGCGGGCGCCTGTGGTCCCAGCTACTTGGGAGGCGGAGGCAAGAGACTCGCTTGAGCCCAGGAGTTGGAGGTTGCTATGAGCTGTGATGCCATGGCACTCTACCCAGGGGGATAGCTTGAGGCTCTGTCTCAAAAAAAAAAA